>APFE030970770.1:193531-227323 GCA_000404065.3 Pinus taeda | reverse complement strand
TAAAAAACCGCTCCGGGATTCGCTCCCAAACCGGGAGCTTCTGAAAATGGTCGCTCCCGCTCCCGCTCCCCGCTTCCGCTCCCGCTCCCAAGTAACATTGCTATGTGAAAAATACAACAATTGTAGCAACTGGAAATTATTCTCCTAAACTTAGAAATTCTAGCACACACAAATTTTTACACCGTTATTTTTGGACAATTGTCCCAGGAAAAAACTCAATGTGCGAAAACCAGTGTAGTAGTATGAGGGTTTATTTTTATTATGCAACAACAAAAATTTGAGTACAATAATTTGGATGCTCTACTGGCAATTCAATCTGCGAGAAATATTGGAAAAATTATTGTGAGGATTTTTCCTCACCCCACAGTTGATTTTCTGTTCCCGGATCTACCTCGCCAGCCACACGCATATCCTTCTACGCAGAGCTTGCGTAGGCTCTATTGTAGCTGCCTCCAAAAAACTCTAAAATCCACGGTTTTGTCTCTCTCTAGCTCTAGAACTAACTCACTGGATCATCTAAACAAAATCCCAACCTCTAGCTGCTGAATCACTATCTCCTCCAGCTAGAGTAAATTGCTCTGCTACTATGCCTACGCGGTCCTTGCGCAGAACCTCTGGGAATTTCGCACTCCCTCTCACAGTCTCTCCAAATCTAGAAGACTTCCTCCATAAATGTTGTTGACCTCCACCGCCACCTACTACTCACCCTCTGAATCGATCTTCTCTGTTGAATTTTTTCTTCTGCAAAAATCGAACTGCCTAGGCAATTGAGTATCTGCACTGGTGTGCCCGCCATCTACCAATCGACCTCCTCTTGTAATCTCCAGTTGGGACTCCAATGACCAAGATTAAAACATAATCGATGGCTGAGGTCATTTCTAGATCGATCTATGTGAGTTTGTAGATGATTCACACCTTTCTCAATTAATATTGATTAATTAACCACTTTTCCTAAGTTTAGACTTAGGAAATATTTAAAAATAGGCTAATATAATCTAATTGAAACACTTCTAGGTGGAATTTCTAGAAACGATTTCTGGGTTGTGGAGAACTCCTGTGTTTTAGTCTCTCCACAAAGTTTCGAGCCTAGAACACCTCCGATGCTACAAATACTAACATCTTATAATCATGAGGTTGACTCTCTTGACTCGTGACAATAAATCCTATGACCTAACAAACCCTGAAAACATGAAGAACGTGCTTTTACTTAGAAGACCATCAATAAGAAGCATGAAACCCATGCTTTGAAATAATATTTTTTTTCTTTCTTCTTTTGTTTGTTAGATATGATATACATATTGAAATGAGTGCAATAACAATTATGAAGACAAACTAGTTACATTTCCAACATTCCCTCTTGACTAGGGAGGTATTCATAATTGTATAATTAGTACAACATCATTCTCGAACTGAAGAGTTCTTATGAGAAGAGTCGGATTGATAAGTCAACTACAAGCATCAACAATATAACCAACATTGTCTTTGAGGCTTAACTAGACAAGCTCAGCTTCATTCAAGATTATTATGCTATGAGGCTTTACGTGTGATACCGCACTACCTCTACAAGAAAGATACCTTATCTGAATGTTCACTAGGTATGTCCTTTTAGGACTATTTTTATCTTGGATTCCCAATCATCAAAGAATATTGGTCCTCTTCGACCACTCTTATGTTGTATACCTGTCTCATCCTCAAAGAGTGTCGCTACCTTTCCTTTCTTGGATGCTCTATCATCAAGGAAACTCTTAAATGCTTAGCCAATCCTTCACCATTCTCTCTCCAAGATCTTCACTTAGACTTACAGCTGTTAGTCCTGATCAAGTGCATGACACATGAAGAAGAGAATGCACATGTGATGTCCATCTTCACTCCCTCTCAACCAGAGAGGATATCCCTATTCTCCTTTTGATTAGAGAATAGAATCTAGATTCTTTCTCCTATTCAAGGAGACTTCTTCACTCCCTCTCAAAACTAGAGGAGATTCCTGAATTCCTTTTAATTGGGAAGTCATAATCATAAGCTTTCTAGCTTGTTTCCATAAGACTATCTACCACCTATTCTTTATGGAGATAGTTGTATGGCTCCCTCTTTCCTTTGCATCTCATTGTATTGAGCCTTCTTCTGTTCGATGTATCATGGAGCCATCTTCTTCCTTCAATCTTGTGACAGGATCCAGGTCATCAATCTTTCACATCACTTTCATCTTGTCATCATCAATGAAGACATTATATTAAGCCTTTCCAAACTTCAAGTTGATCATAGCTTCTTCATGAAAGTGATCTCCTTGTTGTATGAACGTGACCTTCAAGTTATCTTCTTGCACGGCTACCTTTTAATCCCAAGATGAACACATCTTGACTTCATAATTGCCAAAATCATATGTTGAGTTTGTCTCAACATTCATTATGTACTCTGTAATGTCACAAATGAAAAAAATTTGGAACAAGCACTTCACATAAAATTATCATGCACTTAACATAAGATTTCCATGTAAAACCCAAACACTAGAAATTTGATAGAAACAATAAACCCACAAATTGAATCAAAATCTCATTAAAGGATCACAACATGAGGAACAATGAGAAATGCAATGATAAAATCCAACTTTATTATATATAAATATATGCCAATACAATAGCTAGGAACGACCCTCGAAGATATGTAATAATACTAATACTGGCTTCCAAACTGAAACAGTGAATCAATCACTACACATGTGGATTCTAAATGAATCCACCAAGGGAAAATGGGTGCTCACTTAATCTCCCTAAATCACTCGAGGGTTTTCGTCCTGGGGCTACCAATGGAGTAGAGCACTGGGTTCTCAACCTCTCATACAAGAAACAATAACAAATCCAAGGTGTCTCCAAATGATCTCCTCCTCCTCTTTTATAGATCTGATGGATAGATCTCCAAGCCTCTAGAAGGATCTTATTTCATTATTTTATTATTATTCTAGAAGCTCCTCCATCGACTTTATCTTAAGTGACCTCTTTTATTTTATTTTATTTTACTTAAGTCTCTTTTGGCCCATTTCCTTTAATTAATTATTTTTCCTTAATTAAATGAATAATTAAAGTCATTTTTAACTAAGGAAAATGGTAAATCTCCCACCATACTCTCTTCGGCCACTGGAAGTCACTTCTCAGCATCCCATCCTGTACATCGTCTTGTTTCGGTTCCAATGAGCTATTATACTGAGGTGTTCCACTAATTAATCTCCCCGGAATGCCACCTTGAGCATAATTAATAAGTTATGCCAATAATAACCCCGTTTTACGAGAATTAGCAGAAAGTCACAGAACCAAAAACAAGATGTGTGAAACTGCTCATGATGATGAACATCATCATGCCAAGCGAATTCCATCGAAAACCCTGATGACATAAACCTACTCCACTGACCTGGCCATCCCCTGCCTTGGAAATCCACCCTGGCTATACTATGAAGAAAAATAAAAATGGGCACATTACAGTCCTCCCGCCCCAAGATTGCTTTCCCTCAAGCAATCCAAATATGTGGACCAATCTAGTGGCCCAACACAATTGAGACCCAATGCCTGGGTCCCATACGAACCATTGGGTGATGCTCTGCACCTGTGTCAACCTACCATGAACGAACTCCTCAATGCCTGGATCCCAGACCAATCTCTGACTAGACTTGTTAACAACAAATCCTCCTAGATCCCAAGGCCACCAAGAATAAGTATCAAGGCTCCAAGGCTTCTATTGTGATAAAACTCCAACCATGAATGCTGCTCCATCCACCGCATACCAACTCATCACCTCTCTCCAATCCAACCCTTGACTCAATCTAATGCTAATCCTACACTCCTAGTGGAGGGAAGGAATGTTGAAGAGCCGTCAACCTGTATCCCACTGCCAACTAGAGCATGTAGTCTCTGACATGTCTGGGGTCCCTGCTCTACTATTCCCTTGACTTTGGTTATCACACCATCAATTGGATACCAAGTCATGATCTCTTGCCAATCCAACCTGTGGGAAGGATCGGATATAGAGGCATATGTATAGATGATAAGTCCCCTATGTTGCACCATGCCCCTCTCATGCAACCTCGCCTGGTCAGTCAACAATATCGATCGAGAAAGACCTGTCTCTCTCCCTGTAATGGGTACAAGTGGCCAAACTGTGTTGCAAGCCCTATCTATGTACTCCTTGAGAGGATTTCTCCCTTAAAGTCCTGCAGTTCTGCTAGCTTCTTGTGCATCTACCCGCACCTCATCAGTGGGTTGGCCCAAAGATGGATGCACCACCATCTCCAATAACTCCTGACATCTACTAGCCTCCTGCAAAACTACCCTGTTACTCTCCAATACCTCCCGAGGACAAGTGTCTGCAAATACTTCCTCCCTGAAGGTTGCCTGCTCATTGTCTGCTCCACTACAATGGCTAGCCCCAAGGGTGTCTGTTCATCCTCCATCATGGGCTCAACCTCCTGCTCTACCTTTGTCACCTCCTCAGCGTCACCCAAACATGATGATCAAGTCCCCAAGGTCCTTTGGAGATGAAGCAAAGTCCCTTTCTCCTCAGCTCATTCTTGCTGCATGATCCACCAAACCTGAGTAGCTCCTTCCTGGTCAATTGTCTCCTGAACAGCCCACTGTTCTGCTCAACTAGCCTTTCAACTAGCTCATAAGCAGCAAGTGAGACCAACTATTCTCTCCTCCAGACAAGCAGCAATCGAAATTGCAACTCTCGACAAATGGCATCATGACCTCTCATACATGATGACAAGATGGACTGCATGTGTGCTCTAGCTGTGTCAGGATGATGTTTCCTAATGTTGAAGAAGCATTAGAATATCTGCAAGAACAAACCATCACACTCTAGATCAAACATGATTTCATATGTCCTAGTCATGGCCATAATTTTCAAAACCTAAAGCTTCTTCCAAAATGTAGGACCCATGGAGTTATCTAAGTCTTGTAATGTGTCTGCCATCAGCTTGAAAACTCTCCTCATAACATCATCATTGTAGGGAACTATAGGGTCAGTTAGTCTCATGATGTCGCTGAGACAAGATGCAACTGGGAGTCTGACCCCTTCACAAGGTTCCTCCAAGAACTTGGGTTGTATGAGAGCAAACATCGCTGGTTTTAGAGCCCAAATTAATTTCTTCCCTTCTAACCGGCTTACTTTGGAAAGGAGAGCATCTAGTTCATAAAGTTTGAAGAGAATCTTCCATGCGACCCTCATGTGCTTCAAATCTGTCCCAAGTGCAAGGATCTTGTGTCCAATCTTTGGCTCCTTCTGCAAATCTCTTGGTTGTTCATGGGTAAGAATGGCATCGATCTCCTTTTAGAAAAGTCTGCTGGCCAATTTTGTTTTCTGGTTTGTATTGCAGCTCATTGAGGGATTGCTGTGTTGGTGTATGAGATGTTTTAAATACTCCATTGTTCAATAAAATATATGGAAATAAAGGTGGTTCAACTACAATCAGTAAGCAAATGACAATACAAGGCTACTACAGTGGCATGTAAAAACATTGATATACTCTAGCAATCAATTCTGATCACCACTTAGGACACCTATTTGTATTTCCCTCTTCATGAACTTAGTAACAAAGATGGTAAGAAATCAGCACTACGTGTTACCTCCAGAATACATGCAGACTTTAATATGAGATGATCGTACTAATACCAAATGCATATAATGATAATATTGGGCGTAAGGAACTGGAACCTGTGATGAAGACTCAGTGGGTGCGAGGCGCTTCCACCAATTTAGATGAAGTGCCCAAGATCTGCTCAATGTTTAGGATCAACCACGACGGAGTTAAGATACTCTGTTTTCCAGTGATAGAATTTCGCCATGGTAGTGGAGAGAACTTCCAATAGTCGAATACCGCTTTCCTCTTCTCAAATATGTCCAGCCAACACAGTAGGCAATTGCTTCACTGGTAGTTGTTCAACTTTTATTCTTTTACAGTGAGAATGACTGAAGGAAATGTCACAGACAACGACTAGGATCTCCAACACTGTTGCTCAAGAATACAGTTCCACTGACCCACCAGTTTGAATTTCTTCTTCAGATGGTGAACTCTGCTCAGGAATAATTCCCACGTTGTAAGATAGCAAGAGAAGGCTTAGGTCTGCCTGGAAATGAACACGCACAGCAAGGAGTCAATGAATGCGTTCAACCCATAACCCAAAACATTGTATTTTTGAGATACGGCGGCCAAAACTCATGCCTAAGGAAAGTGGTGATGCTGCTTACGGAACAAAGTGAAACTTGTCTCTTCTTGTCTGTAAACTCAGCTCCAAGCCACTTGGTAATACACAGGCCCTTTTTAACACAGCTCGACTTCCACGCATAATGCAGGGAATTGACCTCATCATAAATGAGTCGCTTAACACTTCATGCATAGGCTGTCATTCCGGCCAATTCATGCGCGTTGTTAATGCATTTTTCACGTCTACACAGGTAGCCACAATTGCACAACAACCAAAATGCATCATGTTACCAGTATATTGATTCTTTGACCATTGTGATCCTCTCATCTACACGATGCTGCTAATACTTATCTCAGAGGCCAACAGACGTGTACTTACACGGATCAAAATCTCGTCTTCAGATGAAAATTCTCACAGAGTAATTCGACTCTTTTGTCGCCCCGCCAATAACCAATTCCCGTTCTACCGTCAACATATGGAAGTCAATACAGATAACTCGAGCCCGCCAACACTTCCTCAATCTGCATTCTCAATTTATTTGGCCATGCAAATATGGGTGGGGGCATCTGATACTCTGACCATGCCACAATGCACTGCTCCGCCAATATGCTCGATCCGACAACGCTCAAACCTTCAATGCCCTGCATGCAGGCAACGACACGTTCTATCATCTCAGTTTTCCCATAAGCCACGGGCAGCTGCAGGGGATATGAAATATTTTTAGGAACGCAGGGAATAACATTCTTTGTTCTACGCACATAGTCAAACATCTGCTCCGTCCTTCGGTATTATATGCAATGTGACGTGACCCAGTTCAACAAAAAATTGGGTCTACAAATTATGTGATTTGGTCCTACATTATGTGACCATGACCCCTTTGACTTGCGAGCACTGCGACAGCTATTGACTCGACCCTTTTTAACAGTTGACGTGGCTTCCTTTTCGGCCCATGAGTACCCCAAAACAAATCGGTTTCCAACGTGGAAAAAAAAATGTGGCTCGATGCAAGTGAAAAGAAAGGCTCTTTGAAATGACACAGCCCCCATATTAATAAAATGTAGTATGAGCGCCTACAACATTATAAATGTAGATGCTCTGATTTGTAGAATGTCTTCAACAATTTGTCTGAGAATTTGTTGTTCATTTAATAAGGAAAATTTGTTGAGCTTTTTAATAAATTTTCATTCTGCTATTAGAATTTGGCTTTGGAATTCTTCAGCGAAAACCCCTCTCAACAATAATCGTTACAATTAAAAACTGAAATACCTACAGGTTGAGTCAAGATCAAGGGTTTGATACCATTGCAATATTGTACATGAAAAAAAAAATAGAACAAGCACTTCACATAAAATTATCATGCACTTAACAGAAGATTGCCATGTAAAACCCAAACACCAGCGATTTGGTAGAAACAAGAAATTCACAAATTGAATGAAAATCTCATTAAAGGATCACCACATGAGGACCAATGAGAAATACAACAACAAAATCCAGTTTTATTATATAGAAATATATGCCAATACAATCTTTGGGAACGGCCCTCCAAAATATGTAATAATATTAATACCGACCTCCAAACTAAAACAAGTAATCAATAACTACACCTGTGGATTCTGAATGAATCCACCAAAGGGAAATGGGTGCTCGCCCAATCTGTCTAAATCACCTGAGGGTTTCCTTTTTGGGGCTACCAATGGAGTAGAGAACCGGGTTCTCAACCTCTCATACAAGAAACAATAACAAATCCAATATGTCTCCAAATGATCCCCTCCTCCTCTTTTATAGATTTGATGGATAGATCACCAAGCCTCTAAAAGCATCTTATTTTATTATTTTATTATTATTCTAAAAGCTCCTCCATTGACTTTATCTTATGTGACCCTTTTTATTTTATTTTATTTTATTTTACTTAAGTCACTTTTGGCTCATTTCCTCTAATTAATTATTTTTCCTTAATTAAATGACTAATTAAAGTCATTTTTAACTAAGGAAAATGGTAAATCGCCCACCATACTCTCTTCGGCCACTGGAAGTCACTTCTCAGCATCCCATCCTGTAGATCTTCTCGTTCTGGTTCCAATGAGCTATTACACTGAGGTGTTCCACCAATTAATTTCCCTGGAATGCCAACTCGAACATAATTAATTAAGTTATGCCAATAATAACCCTATTTTATGGGAATTATCAGAAAATCACGAAACCAAAAACAAGATGTGTGGCACTTCTCAGATGATGAATATGCCAAGCGAATGCCATCAGAACCTCTGATGACATAAACTTGCTCCATTGACCTGGCCATCCCCTGCCCTGGAAATCCACCCTGGTTGTACTATGAAGAAGAATAGAAAATGGGAACATTACATATTCCTACAATATCCTTCTAGGTAGCGAAACAATATTTTAACCAGATAATCGATAACATAAATATTAGGCTTACCTTATCATGATGACCTTCTCATCCAAGCATCAACATCCTCATGCTAAATTTTCACACGAACCTGCTTTCATTCATTAGAGTGCCCAAGGATCGAACTTTATTACCAAGTTACAATTTTCTTCTTGAGATTATACTAGATGTTAATCACTATTCTATATAATCTCGAGAGAAAATCTTAATCCTTTATTCATTCTAGATTAAGTCAAATTCTTCTTTCATGCATCATATAACCATACGGAAGGTTCACTAAACATATTTTATGACCAGCTTCTTTTACAAGATTTTGAACACATGAATCCTACTCAAGAGTTAATATGCGTTCATTCAATCATCTAGCTATATGCTCTGTAATGAACCTGCAACTTGACCAATTACATTCCTCCATCTTAAGAGTATTGTTTTCATACTATATGGAATGTACTATACTAACCTTGTCATAATGCTTCTAAGAACCTTTTAAAATGATGGTTCTTACAGGATTATGATGATCCACCTTAGCAAAATGACTCCCTCTAACATAATATTAGAGAATGCCTAACAGAGAGGATACCTTCAATAGTAAAGATCTTTGATATCTTCTTTCTTCAGCTTCTTCTCAAGTTCTCCCATTTCTTCATCTATGCGAGCTGCGCTTTGTTCCTTTCTTTTGTTGTTCTGCTTGTTTGGACAGTGCCTTTTAAAGTGTCCATATTCATTGCATCCAAAGCATTGAACCTTGGACATATTCGGCTTTTTCTTTGACTTTCCAAACTTTCCCTTCTTTAGCTTCTTGGTCCTGGCAATAAAGACTTGAGACTATTCATTTGATTTGATGTCATCTTTTTCCTTGATCCTAGCTTCTTCCAAAATGCATTGAGCCCACAACTCATCAAAAGGAGTTGAGTCTTTCTTAAAGTAAATGCTAGTTGCAAAACTACTCCATTCTGGTGGCAATGCATTTAGTACACAAATGGTCATTTCATAAAAAAAATAAAAATAAAAATAATAATAATTGTCTCCCCAAGCCCCTGCCACTGATCTCTTATTTGAGAAATCTTTGTTAGAAAGGATGCCATATCCTTATCCTTCAATTTCTTCATTTTATGTTGTTTATTTCTCAAAGACATCTTTTATCCTGATGTACTTATATAGTACAAATTTACTAGCTTGTCATACATAGCCTTAGAAGTCTTCAAATTTGCAACAAATGGAACAAGATGATCCTTAATGGATTCAACAATGATCCTTTGTGCATGCACTTCTCCTTTCTTGTATTTTACTAGTTCTTGAGTCTTGTCTTTGCTAGGTTCAGTGATTTCACCGAGAACTTATTCCATTACTTCATGTTTTGTAAGTGCCAGACCAATCCTTTGCTTCCATGCTAGGAAATTTGCTGAGCCAACGAACTTATTTCTTTCCTTGCTGAAATAACCCATATGACCTGTAGGTTCAAACATAGAGCAACAATATGATACTTGCCAATCAAGAGTCTTCCCTTCTTTGATGATGTCTCCAACTATCTCGAGACATTCAAGATCTTCAAGGAGGCTTCAATAATGTCCTAGAAAGATGTCTTCTAGGATACCTTTAGCAACAACTTCAAGGAGTGATGAATGATAACAAGATCCTTTGATGCTTCCTCCAAAGATGTCATCCAATGAGCCTTTGAATAGATCTCTTCCAAGAGAGATCAATAGCCTTCTTGTAATTTATCCTCTTCTGACTTTCTTCTTGATGAGCGCTTGATATAGTCTTTTGCAAGTGATTCCCCTTCGCAAACCCTTCTTATGTCCACAAGATGATCCTTCCAATTGCCTTCTTGTTCACCTTACCTCTGACACCATGTTGGAAAATGCAATGTGGCAACTATTGATTCCAATTTTCCTTAACCTTAATAATTGCTTGTGAACTTAATTTATCTCCTTGTGTTTTCATTATTAGTTCTTCTTCATCAAACAATTATCAAGAACAAAAACAGTAAAGACAATGAACACAAAAATTAGGCTCCAAGCCAAGGGAAAACCCCTCCAAGGGGAAAACCAGGGAAATTTCTTCTCTTCTTATAGAATCTGTTTCAAACGAGACAACAAAGGCCCAAACCCTAGACCAAGTCCTCCTCCAAGTACCAAGTCATCCCTTCAAAAAGTCCTTCCAAATAGGTCTGATAAACAAGGCTCAATCTTGCACCAACCAGCTTCTAATTGCAACTTCGATCCCCAGCTTTGACCTTGTAACTTCAACCTACAACTTTGGCCTTGTAGTTGTTGTAGAAACCCTAAGATAGCTATTCCAACAATCCTTCTTTGAGCAAGACAGATTCTCCCAAGGTCAACAAGATCAAAACAAAATATTCACACTTCTAGCGGCTTTATACTACAAGTCGATTTCCTATAATTACACTGCGAATTCCTGTAATCACGAATTCTTGCAATCACACACGAATTCCTGTGATCACGAATTCCTGCAATCATATGCGAATTCCTTCTTCTTGGATTCTTCTTGTCTTGTAGACCTCTGTTATTCCTTTCTTGCCTTTCCTAGCTTCAAATCGAACTTCTTCTTGAGAGATCGAACTTGTGTGACTTTGTATGTCAAATGAGGTCGAAGCTATCTGTATTTATAGCCTTTCCAAGGGATGGAATTCCCTCCTTTAGGCCGACTTCTAGCTGTCATGGTTGACTTGTACTTTGGAGGTTTCCAAGACTTTCTAGACTGAAAATAATTTTTTTTCAAGATACATTTTGCTCGGAAGGGTCTTATAATCATGATGTTGACTCTTTTGACACATGACAATAAATCCTATGACCTAACAAACTCTAGAAGCATGAAGAACATGCTTTTACCTAGAATAACATCAATAAGAAGCATGAAACCCATGCTTTGAAATAATAAATTATTTTTCTTTCTTCTTTTAATTTTCACATTGGATTTACATATTGAAATGAACACAATAACAATTATGAAGACCGAAAATAGTTACATTTCCAACAATTATTGACATATCCATTTCAAATGATTTCCTTCCTACTGAGACTCCTCACATCGGTGAAAGTCCGTAAAGAATAGAGGACCTTGACTGAGGTGACAATGGGTCATTGTCCCATTGTTGTCACTTAGTCTAGTATTTGTCCCTTAGGTTTCCCTTCCTTGGGGCCTTGCTAGATTGCGTGGTATTCAAATATCTAAAATACTAGTGTTCATGGACTCAATTGTGGAGTCTCCTCCCTCCTAAAACTCTTGCTAAGATGAGTTGGTCCATTTATATGAATTGCAACAAAGAAATGATATGGCCCATGATTTTAATGGTAGGATTTTCCCCTTGCCACCAACCATCCCAACATTATATCTTAGGACCTGGACCTTTATTGAAGCATTTGATCATGCTTTATCCAAAAAGACCAAAACTATGAAATAACAATGGATACTAGAATGGTCTTGATTTCACTCGTGTCCTTATGCATGATGAATGACGAAGAAAACTAAGTATTTGCAATCTTCAACAATGATAGATTTGTGGAATCTCTATAGATTTTGAGGTCATTGATATGGTTGTGTACAAAAGTACAAGTATGGTGTGCATCATCAATTAATTCTCCCATCTATGTCACATCCAAAGTGATAAGTTTAAGTGCTAAATATAAAGAATGAATAATGCAAGGTGTCCAAGATATTTGTGGATATTTAGTTTCCACACTCATGCTAACAAAATTACAAAAATATGTTTTGATGCCAGAAATTGCATGGTTCATTTTACATGCCTTAAGGTAATTATTAGTCTTAGGGGGGCTCCTAAGGTCAGTAGACATCATTCTGAGAGGTGAACCCGTTCACAAAGTTTAAGATCATTTTCAAATATAGGTGGTGAGCAGTGACTTGGAAAACACTTCCCTTGATTAATTTTGGTCTAGGCATATTTGTATTCATCATTCATGGCTAGATCAAAATGATAGGAGGCTAGCACTTTGTATGATGATGGATGGAGTGAGCTTAAAGGCATCACCTTCAAGGATAGTGATAAGATTGTGATTCTTGGAATTTCTTAGGCCTTATGTATTGAACGAAGATTCAAAGGAGACCTTACATGATGCGACCTAGGGCATACAATAGATTGCTATGGAGGAAGATAGTTTATCTTGAAGGGGTTCCTTGGGAACCTAGGTCACCTTGGCTCATAAAACAAGGTCAAATGCACATTTGATGAATGCTAGCTTGGGAGGCTAAAAGAGGATCCCTAACCCCATTCACATGTCAAATTGGAGTACTTCTATATATTTCAAGGCACTTCTATGTATTTGGAGGCATGTTTCACCTTTGAGAAGGTCTTTTGGGGTGGGGAAGGTTATTGCGCACAATCACACTTAAGTGATAAATCCGTGAAACATGAGTGCAACCCTAGGGGAACTAGGGAAGGCTTTCCACTATCACCACATTAATTCTTCGTCTTGTTCTAGGTTGGTTCTTCTTTGGCACAAGGGGAGTGTCTCTAAACAAAGTGTAAGATGCATCTTAGAAGTATTTGGAATGGTGGACCAACACTAGTGCCAATCCAAGGGGTAATGGAGTCAGAATATGAAAAAATGGGTTTAAGATTATAGAGAAGATGTAATTAATCCATACAATATTGGGGCATAATTAGTCCAAGTATATTTTTAGGTTATATGAGAGCAAGTGAGAGCCCCAATACAAGATATGCCATCATCGCCATGAGTTTGCCACTGAGAAATAATGTGCAACTGTAAATACTAAATAGTGAAGGAAAAACTATAACATGAGAGGCAAGATAGAGTTATAAAGAATGAACAACCCAACTAGATATTGCATATTCACATACAATTTCATAATATTAAGCCATAACATGTGCCATTAGATGAGGAGGGGCAGTTGGTCCTCATTCCAGAAGAGATCACGGATACAAGAGAAAAAAAGTTGAGTCGTTGAATTATCGGGGAGTACTTAATCCATTGGAATGACCTACCAATAGAAGATGCCATATGGGAAGGTGAAAAAGTATTACAACATCCCGGCTTACATTTGTTTGAGGACACACAAATTCAAGAAGTGGGGACTGTAATGCCTCTTTCCAATCCATAGAAGCCAAGAGAATCGAAGTCGTAGCCTACCATGATCCCCGCAGATTATCGGCAAGGAAAAGGGGGTCAATGGGTTAATTAGTAGATATTATATTAATAGCTAAATAAAAGGTGGTAAAGTCACTTTACATAAATGAGTAACCCATGGTGTTATTAAGCCACCCATGGTATTTTGGAGGGGAAAAAAGTTATAAAGAAGAGGAGACTTGAGGAAAGTGGGTGTGTGTGATTTTATTTGTGAATTGACAAGGAACTCAAGTAGCTACCATGTGAGGGTGATACCCTCAAATATTCCCAATGTCGTTGTTGAAATACACACCCTAGCTAGTGGCGATTGGTTGCGGTTGTTGCATAGCCAACCTAGCTAATTAGGAGATTGATCATCTACAAAAAGCCAATTTCTTTTCTAAGGGGATTAATTTACCAGCTCAAGAGGAGGCCTAATTTCCAATTTGAAGGGAAGGCTGAATTATCTACTCAGTGAGGCTGAATTATCAATTCTACGAGGAGGTCGAATTGTCTTCTCAGGTAGGTTGAATTGCTAGTAATAGAGGGAGGCTGAATTACTAATCTAGGGAGGTCGAGTCCCAGTTTCAAGGAGGTCGCATTAGTTATTAAAAGGGGTTGAATTTCAGTAGCAACTGAACTAGTTCTCCAAGAGGATCGAGTTATATAAATTTAGAGGCGCTAAATTGTGGTAGCTAGGAGGGCCAAATTGCAAAATTAGAGAGGCCAAGTTGTTATATGTTGGAGGAACGAATTTTAGAGGGCCGAAGAATTATTTTCCCAGAAGGGCCGAATTGACTGTCAAGAGGGCTGAATTATATAAATTTAGAGGGGTCAAATTGTGGCAGTTGGGAGGGCCAAATTGCTAAATTAAAGAGACCGAGTTGCTATATGCTGGAGGACGAATTTTAGAGGGCTGAAGAATTATTTTCCAAGAAGGGCGAAATTGACTATCAAGAGGGCTGAATTACACTACCCAGGAAGTCGAATTGCCATTTTATGGAGGGGTCGAATTGTAGAATCAAGGAGCCAAGGACCGAGGGTATTTTTCCTGGTTATTTCCTCAAATTATTGATGTAATTTCCTCTTAGAAGTTATTAATAAAAATATTGGGGTTTCTTGTAGTAAATTTTATTTGCAATTTTTGTGGTTTTGAGTTGCATTTTTATTATTATTTTTGGCAAAAATTTATGTTGTGATTTCTGAAGATATTTTCTAGGAATTTTAGCTAAATAAATAAATAAAAATATTACATTTTTCCCCTTATTCTTTGTCAGACTCAATTGTGGATGCCAAGAATTTCTTTCAGGTGGTTCCAAATAACTTCTTTCTTGAGATTATGACAAATTGGACAATGATTTTACAAAATATGAGCTCTTTGTTGCAATTTCTTTGATGCAGAATAGGAAATATCCTGGGATTGATGGATTTCCTTGTGTGTTTTACAAGGCAATGTGGGATATGTTAGGGGATGATTTATGTTGCTTGTCTTTCGAGGCCTTATCCACATGTTGTTTGACAGAATCCCTCAATTACGGACTGATTAGCTTGATTCCCAAGAACACTACCAAAGACTCAATAAGGGGGTGGTGTCCTGTCACGATACTAAGTGATTCCTGCAAGAGTATGGTTAAGGTGCTTCCTCTATGGTTGCAGGATGTTTCTAGGAAAGATTGATTGGAATTTAGGTGCAAATCATGTCTAAAGTTCAACACTATCATCAACACGTTTTAGCTAATTGTTAGATCCTGCTGCCTCTTTAGTTTTTATTTATGTTTTTGTTGCTTTGAGGAAGAGGATGTAAATACCATGCTACATGCCATTTTTCTATTTATTTTTGTTGATTTTGGGTAGCATCGGATGTGCTCTAGCTCCAAAATTTTGTGGAGGGGCTAGAACACATGAGATCTCCAAAACCCGGAAATCGTTTGGAGAAATTCCACCCGGATGAGGAGTTATTAAAATAATTAATATTTTTAATGGGTTCCTAAATCTAATCTTACGAAAATAAAAATATTAATGGGTATTAATAAGAATATGGGTGAGAAACTTCTAAGTGACGAGAAACAAGTATGTTTTAATCTTAGCCGTTGATTAGGGATTTAATCTTCATCATTGATTCATCAATAGGAAAAGTATAAGAGGAGGCTTGAGGATGAGTTGGAGATACACTTGAGAGATGAGTCAGTTCGATTTTTTTGGGGCAAGGTTTGCTGAGAAAATCAAACAAGTGATCTATTGTAGTGAGAGGGGCAATTCGGCAGAGGGTCTTCAGTCCAAAGCTGAGAATACATAGCAGAGAGGCAGAGAAGCACCAGGAGAGACAACACAGAGAGAGAGCTATGACGCAGTGATGCAGAGGGAGAGCTCTGACGCAATGACGCAGTGTCGCAGTGGGAGAGCTCTGACACAATGACAAAGAGGGGGAGCTCTAACGTAGTGACGCAGCTCCTAGAGGAGGTGACACAGTTCCGGCACTAGAAATAATGCAGTCACGTATGGGGTTTTTTCATCTGTCTCTGGATAGAGGTACTTTGCCAGGTTTATTCTCTGTTGGGTGAGCCGGATGTGGCACCCTAGTTGTATTCAGAAATTTGCTTGATAATACAATCCCTCTATATGCTGCACCAGTTTTCCTGAATTGGGTTTTTCCAGGGACGATTGTCCAAAAATAACGGTGTCCTTTATGTATTTGTCTCATTCTATTTTAGTTCATGATTTGTATGTATGTGTAGTCTGCGATCGTGTTTCATCGCTATTTAAATAATTAAATAACTTGTTGAATGTAAAAACAAGTAGGAGATGATAAATTGCAGTAGGATTTTTGATGTGTAGATTCAAAAATTTTCACAATTTTCCCTTTTTCAAATGTAAATATGTTTATCTGAATATAAGAAGTATTTTACTAAAAAAATTAGTATTCTATAACTAGCCAATCATAAGGTTTGAAGATATTTATGTTATGTACATTTATTAACATGAAGATGCCATATTGTTTACTTGTTTGAATCTCTAAGCTATTGTACTCACAGTGACATGATCAATCCAAGTTTAAGTTTATCGCAAGTATTCCATTCGACGTTTGATTATTCCAAGAAAAGTTTCAAGCATCTTTCCTCACTTTTGGATGGTTTAATAACTACGGCAGTGTAGACGCCAATATTTGATGGATTTAGCATATTGTGTTTGAGAGATTGATAAGCCATGACCCAATAGAAGTTCCCAAGTGGATTTTAGGTACATCGACGTTGCTTTAGAGGTCTTTATACCTTAGAAGCATCTTGGATTTTGGGATATTAGGAAAGAAGTTATATGTTGGATTATGTGTGGTCAGATATGTTGTGGTCTGCTAACCGGAGATTGCCATTCATATAGTTTGAATTCACAATTGTCGTGGTATTAAAGGATACCTTACTGATTTTTTGTTGCACTTATGGTCAATGATTATTGCTTGTGAGTTTGAGGGACCAAATGATTAGACATATCATTGGCTTGTGCACAAGAATTATGACATACTCTCCAGATGGTGTAACCCATAAGGATTTCAATCCTATAGTGTTTACTATTGTTTAAGTATTTTAAACATCCTTAGCTTCATGTTATAGCTTTTAGTCATATGTTGAAGATTATAAATGCATTCATGATACATTTGCATAAGTTCTAGAAATTATTGTACGAATTTGGAAAGATTGAGCCACTTTTGCAGAAAAGAAAATTAAGCTTGTCTAATAAACAGAGATTAAATAACAATTTGTCAATCTCTCGTAATGATGAAGAGCTCTTTTTACAATATAGATTTTATGATTATGGGGATCTTTCTGAAGTTTTTCCTTTCTTCCTTTTATTTATTTATTTGAAACTAGTTAGCTTATTGTGAACTTTTATTAAGTTCTTATTTGACAATAATCTTTGTGTTATGTTGCATATATGGAATGGGTATCACTCAGCCATGCGCATTATGGAGGTGAGGATTCTTTCTCTCCTGAGTTCCTACCGAAGTAAAAATGAATGCAGAACCTTTTAATATTATCTTCGCACTGTAACGATTATGCTAGAAAGGGTTTGGGGATTAGAATAGGGCCCCCACTTTGGTATTTCTGATGCTAATTTCAAATTAACATGTCCTGGAAGCCATATTATTGTTTGGAAATTATTATGATATAAGGTCTAGTTTTGTCACTTCATTTTTTAAAAATGACTTCTCTTTCTATATCGCAATTTGCTTGGAACGTAGAGTGAAATTTCTAGCTGTATGTTCTAATTGTCTTTATATAAAGAATATGAGCTTCTTTTGAATCTCAGATTTCCTTGTGTATCCTATGTCGCAGTCTATGTTGCATGAAATCATGAATACTTAAAACAAATGAAGCCACTTATTTTATTTTATTAATAGGTCCATAGCTAATGTGATTATGATATTGTTGCAATTTAGGTGCGTTCTGCATATGCCCAACTTGACTTTGAGTGGGAGAACCTTAGAAAACTTGTTCTTGAGGTTCAAAATGTCTACCCTTTGGTGATTTTGTTTATTTCTCTAGAATGTTTCTATCTTCGGACAAAAAGCATAGGTTTGTTTTATAGCACCTGATTGTCGTATCTTTTTGAATTTTGCAGAATGCTAACAAGTCAAACAAAAAACTTATGAGGGATTATATCACAGAGACAAGCCATGTAGAGTAAATCAATTGTAATTGCATTGCCTTGTTATGTACTTTAATCCATTTTCGCAGAAAATTGACAAGACCTACATATAGCACGGTATATTTACTTGAGGTCAAATGGTACGAGTTGGTTTTAATGGAAAATCTAAATATTGTTTTAACCACGAAGGGTGCAAAAGCTGTTGACTTCAAGATCTAACATGTACAGTTTCTCAATTGCAAACTGTTAATTCTACTTCGTTGTGAAGGGAAAACTACCTGGCTATCTTTCATGATAGACATGTTTGAAAGACTTGTATACATGTCCGACTTTGGTATTGTGATTACTATTCAATGGAATATCTCCGCCACAAATAATATTTATGCAACTTTACATATCCACGGTCGAAATTACACCAAAAATATTAACAATAGAAAACATGTTGCATTTGCAGCAATTGTTCTATGAAATGATAGATTATCTATTACACTATTGGGCTTAAGCTAAGCGAAGCAGAACCGTGATTTTCTAAGCTTCACACTGTGTCAGGTTCATTGGTTTAATAGGCTTCTCAAAAATTTGTATATATTTATGAACTAGGTGCTTTCAGACATTTTGTAATTCCTTTTGGTTGGAGTTGTAAAACTGCACATTAGTCAAAGTATTGATGTTATGGGATAGAAGTCCAATAGTTATTATTGTGGACATATTTCTGTCATGATTATTAAATTACATGTATAGCATTAACCTCCAGTTTGAATGTGAATGATAAAAAATAATTTCTGCTAATTGTTGTCTATACTAAAGGCCTCATCTTCAGTTGTATATATTGGACATGTTGAATAGTTGTTTACATATGACCCTATTAACCCTCATATCTAGGAGTGGTAATTATATGATTCATCATATTTTCAGGAGCAACATGCAAATATGCTGATGGACTATAGATACACACTCTTAGTTTTTGTCAAGGATAGTTCTTCTTGTGATGATCTTCCCTAATATTGCTTGAGGATAGATGAGCATAGTTGTCCTCCTTGACAGATCATGCGGTTGATGTTCTGGGTGGTCTTGGTTGTCTTCTTGGTTATTACATGCTCCTTGGTGTTGATGGTGACATGCTCATATGATGTTGGTTGCCTTGGTTGATGGTGTTTGATGACATGCTCTTGGGTGTTGATGTCTTCATGCTTTGATTTAATTTGTTGAATGATGGATGCTAGTTTAGTGGTTCATGGTGATGCTTATTGCATGTTTGTATGGAGGTTTTAGCATTTCATGGTTCTTGTAGAAGAACGCTCCACTGCTTACATGTTTATTCATTCCTAATGATATAACATAGATTTAGTGCAGCACTCACCTCCATGCATTTTTTAGATTTCCCCAGGGATTTTGGATGATGTGTTGATTCTTACTCTTCTAGATGAGAGATCTAGTGTTTTCATGTATATTGTACTTCCATGATGATATTCAACAGGTCAAACAATCTTTTTTTCATATTGCTCTCCAAGGATTGACCCGGGATTTGGCGGTGACTCTTGTGATGGAGCACTCTTGTTTGTAAAGTGTCTATCTTACTCCTACAATTATTTTTGACATGATAGACAGTTCTTAAAATGAACGATCATCTCCTTGGCATATTTAATAACAACCTAGGGTTCAAGGTAATAATTGGGCATGTTTGATGGATCACATTGCTTGGACAAAGTGTCCTAGGATATTTTTGGTCTATTATGTTCATATGGACTTATTTGATATAATATACACCATCCTAGATGAGCACTTGTTAGCACAAATTTTTAGCCCTTCGAAAATTAGATTATTTGATGGTCTAGGATAAAAATTATTAATGCAACATATAGGAAAAATTCACCCTTAGTGTCATGTGCAAAATTCTCTCTCTGTTCGGGTTGGTGTTTTCCAATCACAGGGGGTTATCCCTAATGTTGAATATATTTTTTCCACCTGAAGATATGCAAAATAACATAAAAAGAATAACATGCAATGGTTGTTTGTGTTGATTTTTCTAGTAGCATACAAGACTAGAGCAATTTTCAAATTGATAACTACTTACAATGATATAATTTGATTTCTTTTAAGACATTCCAATCATTAAGCAATTGTACATGAAAAATTATGTGAAAATTCCAAACTGGAATCTTATTGCAACAACTGGAAATCGTTCTCCTAATTGTTAATTTAAGTTAACAATTTATTTATTGTTTTCTACAACAAACATTGAATAAATCACATTGCAATATACACAAATAAAATTGGAATGGAATAAACGCTAGGCGAAATTATAGCACACACACATAAAAATAACATGATTATTTTTTGACACAAGTCCCTAGAAAAACCCAACTTGGGAAAACCGGTGCAGCAGCTAAGGGTTTTATTATTAAGAAGAAGAGAAATAATCTAAGTAAAACTAGATTTCGAAACTAGCAATCCTATAGAGAAATACTGACAAAAATCTTTGGAGGAATTTTCCTCACCCCACATACGATCTCCCAGCACAACTTGCCTTTAGAATTTTGACCCTCTGAGCCTTTGCGTCAACCTATGCATAGCTAGCTAGACGTCTAGCCTTGGACTGGACTCTGATGAAGTCATTTTGCCTTCTGCTGACTAGAAAGACGCTTCTCCAGCAGTCTAGGACTCCTTCCTGGCCTCTAGAACTGAAAACGTCAAACTCTCCCAACAAATCGTCTTTTCCTCTAGAGACTATCGCGATGCCCCAACGTCAGCGTCTCTATGGCTCTTCTGCCTCTCTGCAAATGCACTCACCGGATCTGGAATCCTTCCTTCGACTTCACTGTCTCTGCCCCTCTCTCACTGCTTTGATCTTAGGGTCTCTCTCTGTCAACAGACTGTTGCTACTTTGGAAATCGATCTACTCATGAAATCAAACCTCTCAAGTGTCTTCTCCATCACCACATTGACCTCCTCTTATAACCCTCTATTGGAGCACCAACGACCAAAATTAAAACTTAATCAATGGATAGGATCATATTTGGATTGATTCGTGAGTTTCTAGATCATCCATGCCTTGACTTAATTAATACTGATTAATTAACCATATTCCCTAAGTTTATACTTAGGAAATATTTAAAAACTGGTTAATAATCTAATTAAGTCATTTCTAGGCAGAATTTCCATAAACGGTTTTTAGGTTTTGGAGATCTCATGTATTCTAACCTCTCCATAAAATTTCATGGCTAGAACACATTCAATGCTACAAAAACTAACACTCCCTCTTAGCGAGGAATATGTTCTAGTGCTACTGCACACCCTGTAGCAACACCCTGTCTATGCATCATATCCTATCACATTACTGATGTCTGCCCATATTGCCCACCAACCACTTTGCAACTCTGATATATACTGCATCTGTGTTGTTGCTGAACCTGCTACCAACTCTACATCTGCACTGCAACTCACTCTCATCTGTTGTTGATGCAAACTACAACATCTTCAATTGAAAAGCATCCAAAATATTGAATCAACTGTGATCAGTATAATGCATCTGTCACATGAGTCTCTCACTGCTGCTAGTATCCATCCTTTCTCTGAAGAATCTATGATGTTGCTGACTCTGCACTGCACTCCCCAACATATGACTGCTACTAGTCTCTGCGACTGTCACTCTAGCATCTGACTGCATCAACTGTCATTGATCCATCCTGCTATTGAATACTATGGGCCCCCGTAGCAAGTTATTGATCCACGAGGTGGAATCCTCAAGGATCTTGTCCATCTGTAGCACTATGGGGCTACATCACCAAGTCATCCCACCTCACGCCTGGGGGTATATAAGCAAACATGGCGAAGTATTCCTCTAGTCGGGAGGAAATACTATCGATCTCTGTTGAAGCTGTATGTTGGTCCTACTTCTCCTCGTTCTTCTTCTTGATAGGACACTAGGTACTGTAGTGACCAAGCTCACCACACTTGAAGCACTTGACCTTCGACATGTCCTTCTTCTTCTTTCTCTACTCCCCATGTCCCTGACTTGGATCCTTCGATGCGAGGGCCGCATTTTCCTCCTCCTTCACCTGCTTTGATCCATTGTTGTTACCACTGATGGAGATCTTCAATAGAGCTTGTCTCAACTCCTGTTGCTACAAATCAGTCCACATCCAGTCCCACACTGACAAGGTATCTCTGCCCAAAATACTATAGAAAATCTTGTAGATTCACAAGCTCAAGTAATCTACTAAAACAAGAGACAAGAATCTACTTCTACTCTTTACAGCGGAAGCACATAAAGATTGAACAAAACAATAATCGACAAGAGGAAGAACATCAATGGCACATAACACAATAAACATTCGGGGAAAGCCACAGCTCAAAACCCCACTATCTGTATTGCATTAATTAGAAATCCAAGATGATAATACAATGTTTGTTCTCACAAGAACAATCCCAACACTCGGTAAAATCAATCTCCAGCTCACAAGCAAACTCCTGGCCAACACTTAGCCAATTCTCCAGCTTTCCAAGCCCCTATTTCCTTGCACAATTCCTATGGCTAATTAGTCAATATTAAAGGAAAACCAGTGCATCCCAAACTGCGCAATCCCTTCTAAGTTCAGTTCCTTATTGCATGCACCATATGTACAATTTAGAAAATTATACAACAAATTGTACAATATCCCTGCACTCTAGTCTCAACTTGGTCTTTCTCAAATTCAACATGCATGAGTTTCTGATGAGGGAATCTTCAGTTAATTGGAGTAACATTAGTTAATGCATTAGTGCACCAACTCATTGTTAACTCACTATTAGTTCCTCAAACAGTTTGGAACTAATTTAAATGGACTTGACTCAGTAAATTGAATTTAACTAATTACAACTCATACTTAACTCATCATGGACCCCTATAATATAGGGAGAACATATACATGACTTCAGAAAGACTTCCAACTGGAAATTTCTAAGTTAACTAAGTCAACACACTCTATATAACTATTACAAGTTGTTATGAGAATAAAATTTGATTTTAATTCTTAGTTTAATTCAAGGGCAAATTAAACTGGAATTTCTGGATTTTATTTTTATCATTTCTTGTTGCTATTTTCAACACTCCCTCTCAACAAGAAAGGAATTCGACTTGATTCTGATCTTGAAGGTCCTTTGGAATGTTCTGCATGCAACACTTCTCTCTAGTGTTGTTGCTCCAGCAACTCTAGGAAAAAAACATCCAACCTGAATCAGAATGATGCCCCTGTCATCAAAGTCTCTGACTACTATTGCCTCTGTCGATTGAAAACTCTACACTTCTATTGACTCTGCCTTTTTTCACTGTTGTCAACCCTTCTTTGCGCTTTTTCAGTATCTGACTGCTCTAGCCTCTGTCACTTTGATATATAAATACATCAATCCCACTTATTCCTCCCACTACTATGTATTTTGGGCTCCCGTAGCAAGGTCCGATCCATGAGATAAAACCACTCAATGGATCCTGCTCAATTTCAGCCCTCTTGGGACTATCATTTCACATCGCCCCACCTCACACTTGGAGGTATGGCTGCATGTGATCCCTCTTCCCACTTGGCTCGAAATTTCCCCCTACTGGAGGTCTCTACATGAGTGGATGCCTCCACTCAGTCTCCTCTTGGCTTCTCCAATTGTCACTACTCCATAATTGTCTGAGACTGCTTCTTCTCTGCTTGATTGGATCTCTCCACTCGGTCTCCTCTCAGCTTCTCTAATTGTGGCTACTCCACAACTTCCCGGAGCTACTTCAGAGGCTTCTTCTAGGGCCACATGTTGAAAGGTAATTTACTTTCCCTCTCAACCACCAAGTCTCTAACATTTTACTTGCTCCTCAAAGATTTGCATGCATCTTGAACCTCAAGAGCATACAGGTTCTTGACCCGTGCACCGATCTGTTTCACCTGTCCCTTGGTGATGTGTCTAAGGAAAACCTTTCCCTTACTAAAAACCACATCATAGCCACGGTTTTCCAATACTGTGACTAAAACAAGATTCTTCTTTAGTCTTGGAACATACATCATATCTGTGATCCTGAGAGGGGATCCAAACTCCCTCGTAAAGGTAATCATACCAATCTTGGTAGCTCTATACCTCTCGTCATCTCCAACCTCTATGCTCTACTTGAGGTCTTTCTCCTCAAAATCACTAGAGAGATCTCTATTCCCCGTCATATGGAATGAGGCACTGCTATCAAGATACCACATGCCTCCCATGGCAGTGTCGGTCATGCATGCAATGATAGTGAAATCAAGTTCGAATTGTGAAGCTAGAGCTTCACTTGTTACCACTACTAGTGGATCCGTCTTGCTTTCTTTCTTCTATGTGAAGTTCTTGGCATAGTGACTGTGCTCGTGACAGTGAAAACACTTGACTTGCGTCAAGTCCATCTTTTGTCTGCCCTCATCGCCTTGGGGCTTCTTTCCCTTGGCCTTCTTTACCTTACTCGCTAAGGCAAAATCCTTTTCCACTTCCTTAGAAGAGGTCCCATCTCTGGTGTTCCTCTTGCATCAAATATGACCATAATCGTTCCCAATCTGACAACTTCTCCTGACCATTGATAGAGTCATGATAACTATGCCAACTCTTTGGGAGTCCTAGAAGAGAAAGGCTCACCATATCATCCTCAGCAACAGTGGTTCCAACACTTCCAAGTTCATCACGACATTGAGTGAACTTGGTCAAGTAATTTGGAATTGAGGTACCCGCCTCCATCTTGATTTTTTGAAGTTTATCTTTCAGTGCCAACTTCCTTTGGTCATTGTTGTTCTGGAAAAGGTCCTTCAATGCTTTCCACATAGCATGCAGAGTTTCCTTCCCATGGAGACTCGAAACAATGTGGTCTCGAACTCCCTTAAGGATTATCCACCTTGCCCTTGCTAACATTAGGGTAATTTTGAGGTCTAAATGGGTCTCATAAGGAAATTATAAATTAATAGTGGAAATAATAAAATAAGATTAGATTACATCATCAAATTTTAGAGGGTATAAAAAAAAAAAAAAAAACAACAACAACAACAACCTTTTTGTTTCAACTCATATTTTCAACTTATCTCATTGGGTTTACTCAAATCTTGAGCGAAAACACTTGTTGGATGCAGAATGTGATTCCTCATCCAAGGAGTACCCATGTTGATTTACCATTTTTGGAGTAAAAAAGTAAAAAAATAAAAATAATAAAATTACTTTTTCAACTTGTATTTTAAACTTATCTCCCTAAGGTTTTATTCAAATTTCAAGCGGGAGTACTCGCTAGATGCACAATTTAATTCCTCATCCAAGGAATACCCATGTTGCATACTTTCAATGGACCCTACTACACGAAAAATGAGAAAAACATTAAAAAATGAGAAAAACATGAAAAATGTGATTACAATCACGTTTTTCATGTATTTCTCACTTTTCGTGTAGAAAGGTCCATTGAAAGTATGCAACATGGGTAGTCCTTGGATGATGAATTAAATTTTGCATCCAGCGAGTACTGCCGCTTGAAATTTGAGTAAAACCTTAGGGAGATAAGTTTTAAGTACAAGTTGAAAAAGTAGTTTTATTATTTTATTATTTTTATTTTTTTACTTTTTGAATCCAAAAATGGTAAATCATCCTCCATGGTTGACATCATCATCTTGAATCCTATTGGTTCTTATAAAGTTTATTTTGGTTGTCCATTTTTCTTAGGAGGTCCAATTTAGACCTCAAAATTCGCCTAATGACATTTCTTCCATTTGGCTAGATTCTGAGCATTCGATGTTGGTGGCTTAGGAATGTCCTAATCAATGAATCTTTTCAATCCATTATCCTCCAACACGGCTCCATCCTGTCCTTCTAGGCTATATAATTTGAGCTTCCATCCAAGGCATACTCAAGCCGCAAACCGTAAAACTCCATCTGTCGATCATGAAGCATGTATTGAAAATTCGAATTTCACCTATAACCCTAAGCTCAAAACTTCGAAATCTCCTCTAGTATATTTTTCTCAGCTCTAAAGCCATGTAGAAAATCTTGTAGATTCACAAGCTCATGCAATCTACTAAAACAAGATATAAGAATCTACTTCTACTCTTTGCAACGGAAGCACATAAAGATCGAGCAAAACAATAATCAATAAGAGGAAAAACATCAATAGCACATAACACAATAAATATCCGGGGAAAGCCACAGCTCAAAACCCCACTATCTGTATTGCATTAATCAGAAATCCAAGATGATAATACAATGCTTGTTCTCACAAGAAAATTATACAACAAATAGTACAATGTACAACTTAGAAATTATACAACAAATAGTACAATGTCCCTGCACTCTAGTCTCAAATAGGTCTTTCTCAGAATCGACATGCATGAATTTCTGATGAAGGAATCTTCAGTTAACTAGAGTAGCACTAGTTAATGCATTAGTGCACCAACTAACTGATAACTCACTATTAGTTCCTCAAACAGTTTGGAACTAATTACTAAGTTAACTAATTACAATTGATACTTAACTCATTGTGGACCCCTATAATATAGGGAGAACATATACATGACTTCAGAAATACTTCCAACTCGAAATTTCTAAGTTAACTAAGTCAAGCCACTGTAATTAATTATTACAAGTTAATATGAGTATAAAATTCGATTTTAATTCTTATTTTAATTCAAGGACAAATTAAACTGGAATTTATGGATTCTATTTTTATCATTTCTTATTGCTATTTTCAACAAATACTTTGGATGAATACCTGCCACTCCTCGAAGACATTGTTTAGTGTTAATTGTGTTATCACTCAGGTTTTCCCAGAAGTTGTAAGAAAAGGGAAAGGAGGCAGAGATAACCACAAACCAATCTTTTAGATACAGATTCTACCAATCTACATCCAGAGAGGGCTCTCTCTTTAAGTTTTAGCTTTGTTTTTGAAAGATATTAAGCTAGTTGTGAAGTTTAGGAATTTTGTTTGAGTTTGGGTGGTGAGATTCAATATCAAAGGGGTAAAACTGAGTAGTTTAGGCCATTGGGCTAATGGAGTTAAGAAAGATGGCTTAACTGGACTTGGATTTGGTTTCTTGACAAAGAATGGTTTCACAAAGCAAGATAATCCGACAAGGAATAAATAAAGATTTGAAATAAATGGAATGATTTCAAAATGGGTGAATGGCAGTTAACAATCCTTCAACCTTTTTGAAAAGATGAAATCGGAATTGATTACTTATAAAGAGCAGTTAAGTATTCTTTAAATAATAATCAAAGTGACAGAACTATAAAACATGAGAAATTAAGATTTCATTGTTTATTCTAATTTAGAAGAAAACATAGAGAATAATAACTTTTGAAGACAGAGTGCAATCAAGCATATTCTAAATTACTCCTTTTTGTTTATCATTCAGATATGAAACATAGATGATACAAGAAACAAGGAAAACTATAAAACACAAGTTATAAATGACTTATTGATCCGGTGTTTGACTCAAGAAATCTGTGAAAGTCTTTTGCCTCAATTCTTTATCCAGCAAGGCATACGAAAGTTTGATCCAATCAGTTCTTTATTCCAAAAAACCAGTATTACAGCAATGTATATGAATCCACCCAAAATACTTCGAATGAAGAAGTGTTTATACTAATTGTAAACTGAAATATCTTGAAAAAATATCAAGATTAGTTTCACAAATATCTCCAACTGTTTACATTAATAGAACTTAAATAAAGGACATTTAAAACCAATGAATCTATTTGGCACTATTTATATGGATTTATGGTGACAAACAAGAGAAAGTCGAATTTGATAGAAACTCTTAGTTGATGATGAGGCATCCTAGTCACTAATTGCATCCTTCCTTTGTGCATTTTGCTCCAGAAATTCTGCAAACTTAGGGTCCAATGATACGCTTGTATATATCAATCCGTGATAGATATGTAAAAAGTGAAAGAGGTTTTTGTAGATAAGAATGTTTTTGAAATAATCCTCTCTCAGTTTCCCAAAATTCATCTCCAGCTGTTCACAATATTCTCTACAAAAAGATGTCAAAAACAGGACTTTTCACAAACTAAAAAATAGGCTGTGAAGACATACACTTATCTCCCTCTTGGTAATACCTGTGTAAAAGGTGAGAGAATTTTTTGTAGCTTGGCCTGTTAGGAACAAAAATATCTTCCAGCTTCATGAAATACTTCTTGGATTAGCCACAATAGTTTCTACAACACTATGACTTAAATAGGAAATTTTTGAAGAATGTATCATTTTTTATCTAATATCATCTTTTAACCTTAAACTTCTTTTGACTGTTTTTCACTTTTACTTTGGATAAACTTCATTGTAGTTGGTGAAAGTGTTTTCATCTTTTTTTAACCCTTAATGTCTTCATGTTTTCTTTCACTGTTTACTGTTTACTTTTTATTTTTACCGCTCTATTTTTCAACTGTCTTCTCTTTGTCATGAATTTGTATCTTCTATTTTGTAACTGTCTTGCCTGATGTTTATCTTCATGCTAGTTGATTTACTTGACTTGGTCTTCAATCTGATACTCTTTAACCCTGATACACTTTGACTATTCTTTACTGTGTCCTTTTACCTTCAATGTGTAGTTTAGGTTTTTGCTATCTGTTTCAACAGTAAATCCTTTTAATTCCATGTTTCCTCTGCTTATCCTTTAACTATATGTTTTATCTTCCATCTCTGTTTGAATAGATTTGATAGCACTTTTGGAGTAAACAAGTCTTACAACTAGTATTAAGACTATTTATCTAAGGATGTGGTCTTCTGATCCCCTGTAAAACAAAACAAATTGTTAAGAAAGCATTGGTTTACAAGGGGGTCGAAAAGTTTTCATTTGAGCTTGAAAGGTCTATGGAGTGAGTCCATAATGATTTTTGGGAGGTAAACCATGCTCGAATTGGTTAACAGGGGCTTCAGGTGTCACAAATGGGTTACATAGTGTTTTACTGCACAATCAGGTGAAAACGAGCAAAACTGGGGTTTTTGTGTTTAAACTGGTACATGGTTGATATTGGCAGGTGAATGAAAATGACAATTGGCGACAACTGAATGATGAGACATTTTGTCGTTTAATGGAGGCGGTAAGCGGTTTCTATTGCACCGCTTATGGGGAAAGGGCGGTATTTACCGTTGGGCGAGCGATTCCATAGGATGGGCAACGCGTGGCGCGGGTATTGTTCACAAAACCACTTTGTGATCGCGCGCTATCATATGGTCACAAAGGGTCACACGATATGCATAATGGCCGTCAGATCTTGAGGACCTGATCGGACGACTGTCAGGGCTCTGAGATGATGAGGATTTAATGAAGGTGGGCCCAATACATTTAAGAATTAATTAATTATATTGAGGTTGACAGGATTGGACGGGGAGGCTGTTAATTAACCGTGAGAGTTAATTAATCCCTTATTAATGCGGTGGGAGATTAAGGGCTGTTAATTAGTTAATGATTAACTAATTAATCCCGATTAAGGATGTATTATGGTTATAACTAACCAAGTGGCGGGGTATATAGAAATTCAGGGTTTTATATAGTTAAATAATACGGGAATGGGTTAATGTCTACAAGGGATTTATATATCAATATGTTAATAGTTAATATGACATTGAAACGAAAAGTGTTAAGTATAAAACATTGAAGTGTGTATTTAACTTAGGCTTAAAGTGGAAAAGGGGTTTTTATGTGATATTGCGCATTTTTCCTAAGTAAAATAGGATTTTACTTAAGAAAAGACTTATGAGAGTGAATGAATGATTTATGGATGGTTTTAAGTACTTAGGCCATTTAAATTATTGGGCCGAGAGTTCGGTCCCTCCAGAAGTCAGAGAAATGCTCTGAGCCCCTTTAATTTTCAAAGACCTTAATACTTTAGGGGGAACTAGTGAAATCTTTAGGGAAAAATGTGAATGGAAATTAGTTATTTGACCTTGTCTTGTTTGAACTGCATCAAGTGTAATGTCTGCCTTGCACTTGTGATAAAAGTGAAAATTAACACCTTTAGAGATATTATCCATGACAAGTATTTCTGGAACATAATCTACCTACCCTACCTACTTTAGCCTAACATTTTTACTTCTTTATTAGGGTGCACTTGGACTAACAAACCCTTATCGATCTTCTTTTTCTTTTACATGGCAAGCCTACCTAAGTCTACACTTATTACATCCAAGGGCTCAGATTAAACTTTTGAGCTCCTTTTATTCACTCTACCTATCTGCTTTTCTGCCAAGATTAAACTGTTTGGTCAGATTTTATTCTCTATCTCTAAAACATAAAATTGAAAATATGAACTAGTCAAGTTTAAACTATTTGATTGTTCACCAATTGTGGCATAAGTTACCAATTGCACACAATTAGATTATTACATAAGAGTAAAAATTAGTGGCATTTTGGACTTGCACACTTTTTTTGATATTTCTTTTGGTGGGGTTCATTTTCTTTCACTTTTTTGACCATCTTATTCTTTTTACCCTTTGATTTTTCTTTTAGGGTATACCCTCTTTACATTTTTAAAATTTTTTGATTTTTTGAAAATATGGAAAACCTTTGCAACCAGAAAAGGTATGAACATATTACAAAGCTCATCAAATCAATCATGAAATATGACACCTATTGGTATATGAGCATAACACTAGCTCCAATTGGGGATGGCTTTTCCTGGTGGAAAGTCAAGAACATCAGGTCATATGGCCTTCTGAATGACTTTGACTATGCTCTGGAATCTCCTTCTACTGGTTGCTTTATTGTATGTATGACAGTGACACTTCTGAAGCTTAGGGCCTTTTCTTCTGGCTTCAACTCCAACAAGTTACTATCCAATCAACACCAAACCTTTATTCTTCCTACTTGAATCCCACTTGAGCACCTTGTAACTTAGGTAGGAATCTTCAGTCTTGGTATTTTTATCAAAAATCTTTTTAATCTTTTCCTGCACAACTTGAGATCTGACCTGAAACTAAAAGGTGTTGCAACCTTCAAACCAAATTAGTAAATCATCAAGATCTTAGGGCCTTTTGATTGGATTCAAACTTTTAGGATTTATTTCATAATCTACTGAAAACTGAATTAAATCAAACTGAAACCCTACCTACTCTATATTATTGAAAAATAGGTTGAATTAAATAATACAAAAATGCCAATGAAGCCAATCAAGCAACTGCATAAACAAATGAACTGCTTGACTGATTGTCGATAAAATCAGAAGCATAATTTGATCATGTATCCACATAATCAAAATTGTGATATCTAAAGGCCACTGCTGATGTATTTGGTCCTCATAGAGAAAACATGTTAAAGAATTTGAGTTGAGAAGAACCTCCATATAATTTGCTATAGGATCAACAAAAGCATAAAGTGTAATAGTTTCTTGTGGGCCTTCATTGTCTAATTTATCAGTTGTATCGTCAATACTAAACCCTGCAACTAATTCTTCAATCTTTCTCTTGAAAGTATAATCATCCTCAATCTGCAAATCAAAAGGTAGTACAATTTCCTCATGGTTTGGAGAAGGAAGATTTTGTAAGAATCCTTTAGGATCTTGGAAATTATATGACTGAATTTGAGAATGCAAAAGTTTAATTTCATTTTCATATTTTTCAACAACTAAATTAAGAAAACACATTTTAGTTTCATGAGAGTATTTTATTATTTTGACAATTATAAATACAACTCTTAAAAAATATTCATCAAGCTGAAATTTTGATAACTCATCCCTGAATTCATTTAAAATTTCATTAAATGAAAGATTTTCCACAAACCCGGTCATCCTATCTCACTATTAATGCTTTGGAATATGGATTAGTTGATTGTGGAATTTCACTGAAATTTGAAGCTTTGGATATTTGAACAATGGAGTCTTCACTATTTGAGGCTTCTTGGTTGGAAAATTATCATCAAAAGAGTCAGAAGAATGATGCTAAAATGTGCAAGGATATTTTATATTTACAATTTTAAAAAGAGAATAATTAAAAAAATAATCTAAAATCTTCTCTAAAATACAATATACATTGGAAAACTCTATCAATTTAGAAAGAACATAATGTCTTGGATAACAATCCAAGTTAAAAGCCTGATCTTTTCGTATTGTTCTTTTAGGTTCATTCCTCCAGTGGAGTCTTAGTAGTGAAATTGATTTTGGAGTCGCCAGGTGGATGATATAAACCTTTGTGTGTCTGATCCTTGTCCACCATCATAGATCAGATCTAAACCTATAAAACAATTCTGAAGAAAAAGTTAGTTCTCCAGGAAACCAAATTTTGAGTATTTTATGATTATTTTGTTTTTTTATGAATTTTCAAAACAACTTCTATGATTTCCTTAAGAGGCTTTAGATATGAGATTTAAAATTTCTTAAAGACTTATTTGACAAGAGGAACTGATCAAGTATTTGAAACCAGATGTTCAATCCATAAACTAGACCGGAGATAGACTGAAGCAGGATTCATTTACATATGCAATTGCAAAGCAAGAACATTTCAAAGGCTACCTAGCTAACTTCAGGCTCCGTCTGTAGCTTATAAAGTAAACAATAGTAACAAACAAATTATTCAGATCCTCAGTATGGTCGCCACTATGTTATGATTCAGGTTTTCCCAGAAGTTGTAAGAAAAGGGAAAGGAGGCCGAGGTAACCACAAACCAATCTTTTAGATACAGATTCTAGCCAATCTGCATCCAGAGAGAGCTCTCTCTTTAAGTTTTAGCTTTGTTTTTGAAAGATATTAGGCTAGTCGTGAAGTTTAGGAATTTTGTTTGAGTTTGGGTGGTGAGATTCAATAGCAAAGGGGTAAAACTGAGTAGTTTAGGCCATTGGGCTAATGGAGTCAAGGAAGATGGCTTAATTGGACTTGATTTCTTGACAAAGGATGGTTTCACAGAGCAAGATAACCCGATAAGGAATAAATAAAGATTTGAAATAAATGGAATGATTTCAAAACGGGTGAAGGGTAGTTAAGAATCCTTCAACCTTTTTGAAAAGATGAAATTGGAATTGATTACTTATAAAGAGCAGTTAAGTATTCTTTAAATAATAATCAAAGTGACATAACTAGAAAACATGAGCAATTAAGATTTCACTGTTTATTCTAATTCAGAAAAAACATAGAGAATAATAACTTTTGAAGACAGAGTGCAATCAAGCATATTCTGAATTACTCCTTTTTGTTTATCATTCAGATATGAAACATAGATGATATAAGAAACAAGGAAAAAATTAAAACACAAGGTATAGATGACTTATTGATCCGATGTTTGATTCAAGAAATCTGTGGAAAGTCCTTTGCCTCAATTCTTTATCCAGCAAGCCATACGAAAGTTTGTTCCAATCAGCACTTTATTCCAAAAAACCAGTATTATAGCAATGGATATGAATCCACCCAAAATACTTCAAATGAAGAAGTATTTATACTAATTGTAAACTGAAATATCTTGAAAAAATATCAAGATTAGTTTCACAAATATCTCCAATTGTTTACATTAATA
>APFE030970770.1:153767-193511 GCA_000404065.3 Pinus taeda | reverse complement strand
TAGAACTTAAATAAAGGACATTCAAAACTAATGAATCTATTTGGCACTATTTCTATGGATTTATGGTGACAAACAAGTGAAAGAGGTTTTTGTAGATAAGAATGTTTTTGAAATAAATCTCTCTCAGTTTCCCAAAATTCACCTCCGGCTGTTCACAATATTCTCTACAAACAAGATGTCAAAAACAAGACTTTTCACAAACTGAAAAATAGGCTGTGAAGACATGCCCTTACCTCCCTCTTGGTAATACCTGTGTAAAAAGTGAGAGAGGTTTTTGTAGCTTGGCATATTAGGAACAAAAACGTCTTCCAGTTTCGTGAAATACTTCTTGTATTAGCCACAATAGTTTCTACAAAACTATGACTTAAATAGGAAATTTCTGAAGAATGTACCATTTTTGTTCTAATTTCATCTTTTAACCTTAAACTTCTTTTGACTGTTTTTCACTTTTACTTTGGATAAACTTCATTGTAGCTGGTGAAAGTGTTTTCATCTTTGTTTAACCCTTAATGTCTTCATGTTTGCTTTCACTGTTTACTGTTTACTTTTTACTTTTACCTTTCCGTTTTCCAACTGTCTTCTCTTTGTCATGAATTTGTATGTTTTGTTGTGTAACTGTCTTCTCTTTGTCATGAATTTGTATGTTTTGTTGTGTAACTGTCTTCCCTGCTGTTTATCTTCATGCTAGTTGATTTAATTGACTTGGTCTTAAATATGATACTCTTTAACCCTGATACACTTTGACTATTCTTTACTATGTCCTTTTACCTTCAATGTGTAGTTTAGGTTTTTACTGTCTATTTCAACAATAAATCCTTTTAATTCCATGTTTCCTCTGCTTATCCTTTAACTATATGTTTTATCTTCCATCTCTGTTTGAATAGATTTTATAACACTCTTGGAGTAGACAAGTCTTATGACTAGTATTAAGACTGTTTATCCAAGGATGTGGTCTTCTGATCACCTGTAAAACAAAACAAATTGTTAAGAAAGCATTGGTTTGTAGGGGAGGTCAAAAAGTTTTCATTTTAGCTTGATAGGTCTGTGGAGTGAGTCCATAATGATTTTTGGGAGGTAAACCATGCTCGAATTGGTTAACAGAGGCTTCAGGTGGCGCAACTAGGTTACATAGTGTTTTACTACACAACCAGGTGAAAACGAGCAAAACTGGGGTTTTTGTGTTTAAACTGGTACATGGTTGATATTGGCAGGGGAATGAAAATGACAATTGGCGGCAACTGAATTATGAGACATTTTGTCGTTTAATGGAGGCGGTAAACGGTTTATATCACACCGCTTATGGGAAAGGGTGTTATTTAGCGTTGGGCGAGCGATTCCATAGGATGGGCAACGCGTGGCGCGGGTACTATTCACAAAACCGCTTTGTGATCGCGCACTAACGCACGGTCGCAAAGGGTCACACAATATGCATAATGGCCGTTAGATCTTGAGGACCTGATCGGACGACTGTCGGGGCTCTGAGATGATGAGGATTTAATGAAGGCGGGCCCAATACATTTAAGAATTAATTAATTATATCGGAGTTGACGAGATTGGACAGGGAGGCTGTTAATTAACCGTGAGAGTTAATTAATCCCTTATTAATGCGGCGGGAGATTAAGGGCTATTAATTAGTTACTGATTAACTAATTAGTCCCGATTAAGGATGTATTATGGTTATAACTAACCAAGGGGCGGGGTATATAGAAATTCGGGGTTTTATATAGTTAAATAATACGGGAATGGGTTAATGTCTACAAGGGATTTATATATTAATATGTTAATAGTTAATATGACTTTGAAACGAAAAGCGCTAAGTATAAAACATTGAAGTGTGTATTTAACTTAGGCTTAAAGTGGAAAAGGGGTTTTTATGTGATTTTGCGCATTTTTCCTAAGTAAAATAGGATTTTACTTAGGAAAAGACTTATGAGAGTGAATGAATGATTTATGGATGGTTTTAAGTACTTAGGCCATGTAAATTATTGGGTCGAGGGTCCGGTCCATCCAGAAGTCAGAGAAATGCTCTGAGCCCCTTTAATTTTCAAAGACCTTAATACTTTAGGGGGAATTAATGAAATCTTTAGGGAAAAATGTAGATGGAAGTTAGTTATTTGACCTTGTCTTGCTTGAACTGCATCAAGTGTAACGTCTGCCTTGCACTTGTGATAAAAGTGAAAATTAACACCTTTAGAGACATTATCCATGACAAATATTTCTGGAACATCATCTACCTACCCTACCTACTTTAGCCTGACATTTTTACTTATTTATTAGGGTGCACTTGGATTAACAAACCCTTATCAATCTTCTTTTTTTTTTACATGGAAAGCCTACCTAAGTCTACACTTATTACATCCAAGGGCTCAGATTAAATTGTTGAGCTCCATTTATTCGCTCTACCTATCTACTTTTCTGCCAAGATTAAACTGTTTGGTCAGATTTTATTCTCTATCTCTAAAACATAAAATTGAAAATATGAACTAGTCAAGTTTAAACTATTTGACTGTTCACCAATTGTGGCATAAGTTACCAATTGCATACAATTAGATTATTACATAAGAGTAAAAGGTAGTGGCATTTTGGACTTGCACACTTTTCTTGGTCTTTCTTTTGGTGGGGTTCATTTTCTTTCACTTTTTTGACCATCTTATTCTTTTTACCCTTTGATTTTTCTTTTAGGGTATACCCTCTTTACATTTTTTAAATTTTTTGATTTTTTGAAAATATGGAAAACCTTTGCAACCAGAAAATGTATGAACATATTATAGACCTCATCAAGTCAATCATGAAATATGACACCTATTGGTATAGGAGCATAACAAATTGCACTAGCTCTGTGGGTTGAGGCGTTGCCCCAACAGTTGCAAGATGGTCCCAATCTCCTGAATCTTGGTGAGGAAGGAATCTCTGCCTTCCCTCTTCTGCATCATAACAGACCTCAACTTCTCCTGTAGGTACATCTTTCATTGCTCAGAAGTACCCTAGTACTTCATAGAGAGAGCATCCTACATCTCTCTGGCAGTATCTTTGCCAGCTATGTGTGAAACAACATGATCCTAGACACCATCTAAGATCAAATGATTCACCTATTCCATCTCCTTCATGTACTCCTTTAGCTAATCTGCATCCTAGGTAAGTGCTACCACTGCATCAATATACATCTTCAGGTCAAACTCACTTGCTCCATCTCCTTCATGTACTCCTTCAACTAATCTGTGTCCTGGGGAAGTGATACCATTGCATCAATATACATCTTCAAGCCAAACTCTTCTAGAAGGAAGGACATCCTTGCATTCCAGATGACATAGTTTGAAGCCCCATCCAACCTGTCCTGATCATGAAGCCTAGCAGTGGCCATCTCAACAAAATGTCGAAAATATTCTTTTTCCTTCTGCTAATCTATTCGCACTCCCTTTTGGATTGAGAAGATTGCTCACAATGACTGTTGATTTGCAAGGAACAATCGAACTTCTTGAAACTATAAGTTCCTTGAGGAAAAATTTCCCTTTGTGTGTGCTCTTCTTCCTTCCACACAACATTGTCCCTACTCTAGCAAACTGTTGTAAAAACCACTGTGTCCAGCTAGAGATCTTCTCTACGAAAATATTGAGTTGCTTCCTCTGCCTCTAGAATTACTCGATCTGGAGAGATCAAATTTTTTTGTCCCTCACTCATAAAAATCGAATCTCCTCAAGTAACTCGACCTCTTGACAAAGTGCCTATGCTTCCCTTGGAGATTTCGGCCTGTTGCCCATAATGAACAATGAAATCCTTTCTCTCTTTGCCTCTGAGCTCTCCACTTGATCAACTTGGCTCTGATACCATGTGAAAATTCCAAATCAGAATCCTACTTCAACAACTAGAAATTATTCTCCTAATTTTTTATTTAATTTAACAATCTATTTACTGTTTGCTACAACAAATACTGAATAATCACAATGTAATCTACACAAATCAAACTGCGGAAGAATAAAAGCTAGAAGAAATTCTAGAACAGACACATAAAAATAACACGATTTTTTTTACACGTCCCCGAAAAAACCCAACTTGGGAAAATTGGTGTAGTAGTGAAATAATATGAGTACAACTAGATGTCAAAATTGACAATCCTACAAAGAAATACTAGCAAAAATATGGAGAGGAATTTTACTCACCCCATAGGCAATCTCCTGGCATAACTCGCCTTCATAATTTCATCCCTCTGAGCCTCTGTGTCAGCCTCTATGTTGCTTTGCATAGGTGGCTGGACGTCTAGGTTTAGACTGGACTCTGATGAAGTCATTTTGCCTTCTGTTGACTAGAAAGATGCTTCTCTGACACTCTGGGACTCCTTCTTGATCTCTAGAACTGAAAACGTCAGCCTCTCCCAACAAATCGTCTTTGCCTCTAAAGACTACTACGTTGCCCCAGCGTCATCCTATCTATGGCTCTTCTGCCTCTCTATGAATGCACTCACCGGATCTGGAATACTTCCTCCAGCTTCACTATCTCTGCCCCTCTCTCACTGCTTCGATTGCAAGCCCTCTCTCCGGAAATTGATTGCTGCTACTCTGGAAATTGATTTGCTCATGAAGTTGAACATCTCAATTGTCTTCTCCATCACCACATCAACCTCCTCTTATAATCCTCTCTTGGAGCATTAACAACCAAGATTAAAACTTAATCAACCGCTAGGATCGTCTTTGGATCAATCACTGTGAGTTTCTAGATCATTCATGCCTTGAATTAATTAATATTGATTAGTTAACCATATTCCATAAGTTTAGACTTAGGAAATAAAAACTGGTTAATAATCTAATTAAGTCATTTCTAGGTGAAATTTCTGGAAACGATTTATGAGTTTTGGAAATCTCGTGTATTCTAGGCTCTCCACAAAATTATGTGGCTAGAACACATCTAATGCTACAAAAACTAACAATTTCAACCATTAACATTAAGATCCATAGACCAATAAAGATCACAGTAAGACAATAAACAAGAGACACTAGAAATTACCTTGGGAAAACACCACTCCAAGGGGAAAAACCCAACAACCTTTCCTTATGAGGGAATGTCAAATTTAATCCAAATTGTATATTAGTCAGAATAACATATCTTTGAGAAGACATATAGACAAGAACTAATGGGCATGATGACCAACCGCAAGTGCCAAGTCAACCATCCAATATCTAATACATTATTCCCTTCAATTCTTTGCTTTCGCCATAGAAAAGAAGTTCCTCAAGTAGCTCGCATATTACAAAGAATAAGTGCCTAAGTCAACTCCCATATCACCGAGAATAAATGCATCTGTATGGTTTCATAGAGAAATAGTCCCTTAGAAAATATGAGATATCTGCTTCAAATCAGCGAGCTACTTCCTCAAATGAGAGATCCAAGTTGTGTCTGTGGAGGAGAGTGAATAGGATCAATATATAGTGATTCATCCATGCGAATTGGTGTGTCTCTTGGGCAGGCCAAATTGATCTTGGAGGGGTCGATTTGAGCACTTATGGGGTAATTATAAATTTGATTTTTCTCTTTTTGATTTCATTGATGAAAATACCGACCAAAGCTACTAATTTTCAACGCTCCCTCTTAGCTAGGGAGGTAATTTTCATTATCCCTTAGATCAATCTCCCTAACCAACCCATTAGTCTCTCAGTAATGAACTAAGGGATAGATCACAAAATCGGATGTATAAGTCTCATCATAAGGAAAGGTTCATAGCATCAAGTTCATCAATCAACATTGTTCATGAGGCCAAACTCTTCAACCATATGAAATGGTTTCTCATTTAATCTCAATGACCCAAGAGAGTAATCAAAGTCAATATCTCTAACCATCGCAGTGGTCTCTTAATTAAAATCAATGACCCAAGAGAGAGAATAGAACATCGATCTCCCTGACCAACCTACTAGTTTCTTAGTCAAACAAAATGACTCAAGGAAGTATTTAGGATCAAACTCTCCGACCATACCAATGGTCTTCTGGTCAAAACCAATGACCTAAGGGAGTACATAGGGTCCATCTCCCCGACCATAAATAAGGGGTCTCTCAGTCAAGCTCAATTCCCTAAGGGAGGAATCCCTATCTCAATATCGAACTACTCAACTATATAGTCTCTTAATCCATGACCCAAGGGAGGAATCCTGATCTCTATGTCAAGAGGGACAATCTCCCTGACCATATCGCTTCTTAGTCAAATGTAATGACCCAAGGGAAAGTACTCAAAATTAATGTCCCCGACCAAGCCTACCAGTCTCTCGGTCAAACACAGTGACCTATGGGATCACTCCAAGCATCAGAACCTACCGCCCCAACCATAATCTTTCTCAGTCAAACCCAATGACCCAAGGGAGTAACCTAAAAAATCTTCCGAACCATAAACCATGTTTTCTAAGAAAGCCCAAGGCAAATTCATGATGTTATACAATCAATGCTTCATCTCTCTAGGAGAGGAATTCTCAATCATTCCAAGATTCTCTTAGAACCGAACAAACTTCATCTGAGATAGTGGCTTTGCCAAAACATCAACAACCTTCTTATCAATAGAAATGTATTTGAGCCTAACAACACTTCTTTGGACAACATCCTAGATATAATGAAAATTGATCTCGATGTGCTTCAACCTGTCATGAAAAAGTAAATTCACAAAAAGCTTCACACAACATTGGATATATCACGATCTATTCCAACACTTGATCAAAACCAACAAACAACTTTAAAAGGAAACCACTTCTCAATAGGTTGAACAATCATCTTCATTCATGATATCTAGGCTAGGAAAACATCTAGAAGTTCTCTTCCTATATTCAGAACTTCCAAACCAATCAGAATATGAAAATCCATGTAGCATATAGTTTAATGAGCCAATCAGCATGATCAAACAAGTCTGCAACGAAGTCTCACAACTTCTTCAAATTTGTTATCATGGAGTTGTCCATGGACTTGCAATCCATCATGTCAAATTCATGATGGCATGGAAGAATGCAATTCTTACTAGGATGGCATGGAAGAATAATCACAACAAAGCAAGATATACAAAGACAAGAGACTAATAGAAACAACAACAATAGTAACAAATAGGGAGAGATATAAAAAAAAAAATATTTATATTTTGAGAGGATATCACCTCCCCTTGATCTTGAGTCTTCTTGCATCCATTAACAACATTATTAGGTTTATCCATATCATCATCATAATGTTATTCCTTTCTTTGCAAGAGCTAGAATTTCTTATTTTAGTGGAAATGTACAATGATAGGGTTTTGACCCTATACCCTAGGGTTTTTCTTATCAAAGCCTTGTTTCCTGCTAGGGTTTACAAACCCTAGATTTTAATTTGAATGTCAAAACCCATTAATATATGCAAATTTAACACATATGACATCAAATATTTAAAGGCTTGGCAACAACAGGTTCACTCAATGCCTTTGGTGTGATATGATGGGATAATACTATATTTGCACGTGATCATGATCTCGTGATTTCACCAAGAATATCATAGTAACAATGGTCTTCAAATTTGGGTCTTCTGAATTGGGTATCCATATTTTAATAACAGGATTCATGGCAAAAAATTATTTGCAATATGCTTCAACACCTAGGATTTGGAAATATCTGCACATGATCAAAGCTGTGTATTTCTTTCTTCACAACAAAAGAATGTGATTCATTTGCACTAACAATACTTTACACAACTCATATCATACTATAATACATCACACTAGTTTAGAATGTTCATACAAGGCATTTTCCTTTCCAAAGAGTTTAGACGACATTAAATTTCACTCTTGAACATCTCATATTATAATGTGTTTTACACAAGCTAGCAGCCTTATTTTGCAAATGACTTATTCATCTTAATGTGATCTCAGTCTTAAAGAGGAACTCATCCTCTTCAGTAACAAGTATCTCGGCATAAGGAAATTACCTTGTCTTAGAAAGGAACTTTACTTATTTGTATCAAAGAGACATCTTTTCCACATTACCATACAAGATTCTAGTTCAATTCAACTTCAGAATGCCAAGCATTCTTGGCACAAAAATCTCTAGTGAATATTGCTAGAACTCTTCTCAATATTTTGAGATGTTTTCCCAAATTATAGAACAATATTGTTCTAAATTTCTTGTACTTAAGATTGTGGGAAAATATTCTTTCAATTCTCAAAGGAACAAAACTTGTAAAATAACACATACCTGGCAATGCAATCAAAATTTCATTCACTTTGAGTTGAATAAGCTAATTCCATGATCTTAGTTCCTTTCTTCCTATTTATGAGAATCATTCTTCCTTGGCAATGAGTATTAGGATCTTCTATTTGTTTGAAAATAATATGTCAACCTTACTAGATATAACAAAGTTGAGATCAATAAGAATATCTTCAGTTAATTTCAGATGCACAGATCTTGGTCTCCTCCTTAAGATAATTCAATCTAAGACAAAATACTTACTATGCTTAAAACTTCTCAATAAATAGTCTTGATAATCACAATAAACAAATTATATAGGTAAGGTTCTTTTGAGAGTTCACTTGGCTTGTTTTCATAAGAACTTAGATATACTTAATTGAATAATTTTGGCCTCTCAGATTTCTACAATTTTTGGATCTTGACACATAAGCTTTTCTCACGAGATTTTGTCCTTCCAAAGAGATAAAGTGGCTTGGTCTTAACTGCTTCCATAGAGACATAAAAATAGCAACAAGAAATTCCAATTTAATTTGTCCTTGAATTAAATTGTGAATTAAAATTGTAATTTTTTCTCATAGCAACTTGGAATAGTTAATTAAGTTAACTTGACTTAATTGACTTAGGAAATTTGAGTTGGAAGTTTATCTAGAGTCATTTAAAGTGTTTCCTAAATTTTAGGGGCCGGGGTTGAGCTCTTTGGAGTTGTAATTAGATAACTCATTCTAACTAAGTTATAGTCAGTTAAACTAGTTCTAACTATTGGAGGAACTAGTAGAGGTCTAGTAGTGGATTAGTGCACCAGTGCAACAACCAGTACCACACTAGTTAACTGAAGATTCACTCAAAAGTAATTCATGCATGTCGGTTTAGAGGAAGACCTAATTGAGACTAGAGTGCAGGGATAGTGTACTATCAGTTGTATAATTTTTCGACTTGTACAGATGGTGCATGCAATCAGTTGAGGACCTAAGTTTGGATTGCACAGTTATGGAGGAAGGATTTACCAATTAAATATGGGTTGATTCACTCAAGAATTGTGCAAGGAAATAGGGGCTTGGAAGGGAAAAGAATTAGCTAAGTGTTGCCTAGATCAGGCTTGTGAGGTAGAGAGTTGATCATACTTGTGTAGGGATTGTTCTAGTGAGAATAAGCATTATATTTTCTTCTTAGATTTCTTATTAATGCAATATAGATCATCAAGGTTTTGAGTAGTTGCTTTCCCCAGAGAAATATTGTGCTATGTGTGATTGATATTCTTCCTCTTGTTGATTATTGTTTTCATCAATCATTATTGGTTTCCGTTGTTGAGAGTAGAGTAGATTATTCTCTTGTGTTTTAGTACATCACATGACCTGTTGAATCTACATAGAAAAATTTACATAATATCAGAGCTGAAGAAAAACAGAATAGGAGATTTTGAGTTTGTTATGTAGGTGAAAATCAAATTTGCAAGTCATACTTCAGATCAACAATATGTCTTTCTACGGGTTGCGACTTGAGTATGCCTTGGAAGGAAGCTTGAATTACATAACATGGAAGGATAGGATGTTGGGTATACGACCAAAGTCCCACATTAGCTAGAAGTGGGGAGGATCATGGGTATATAAGGATGGACAAATATCTCCATTGGTATGAGGCCATTTGGGGGTGAATCCCAAAAACAAATCCATGAGGGCTTAGGCCCAAAGTGGACAATATCATACCATTGTGGAGATATGTGGTGTCTAGAGTTCTTACAAGTGGTATCAGAGCCAAGTTCGAAGTTCACCAAGTGGATGAATCCTCAGAATGCCGAACGAAGGTGGTGGGCCTCGTTTATATCATGATGGGATCCATGGATGAGCTCGGTTAGACAGGCGGTGTGCTCCAGATTCTTCATGGACGTGACCTGGTCCCAACACGGTGAAGAGGAGTTGACCTAGGATAGAGTAAGCTCTCGAGGCAGGTGGTGCTCCATGTAAGGTGTGTGCTTCCAATGCATTGGAGCAGAGAATGATGGTTGGTAGAGAGTGGACGGATGGATAATTGTTTGAGGGGAGGCTTGATGGTCCTTTGTTCGAGGGGAGGATTGTTGGGTATACGACTAAAGTCCCACATTGACTAGAAGTGGGGAGGATATCTCCATTGGTATGAGGCCTTTTGGGGGTAAAGCCCAAAAACAAATCCATGAGGGCTTAGGCCCAAAGTGGACAATATCATATCATTGTGGAGATATGTGGTGTCCAGAGTTCTTACATAGGATGGAAGCAGTGTTGGAAGACAAAGGCCTCAAGAAATTAATTGATCAAGACATTCCTAAGTCTCCAGCATTAGATGCTAAATATCTGGCTAAATGGAGAAAGTGTGTGGCAAAGGTGAGGTAGAATATCCTCAAGGGAGTTTCAGATCACATTGTCTCGAGTCTCCATGGTAAAAAAAATCCATACTCAATATGGAAGGCATTGATAGAATTATTTCATAATAGAAATGACCATAGGAAGTTGGCACCGAAGGACAAACTCAGAAATATCAATATGGAGAAGGGAGACTCAATTCTGAAATACTTGACCAAGTTCTATCATTGTTGTGATGAGCTTGGAAGTGTTGGAATTACCATTGCCGAGGATGATATGGTGAGCCTAGCTCTTCTAGGACTCCCCAAGAGTTGGCAAAGTTATCAGGACTCTGTCAATGGGAAGGAGAAGCTTCCAGATTGGGAACGACTGTGGGCAGATTTGGTACATGAAAAGATTCAAAGGAGCACTAGGGATGGATGCTCATCAAAGACTGATGATGAGGAAAATTGTGCCTTAGTGAGTAAGGCAAAGAAAGGGAAGGGGAAGGCATCCAATTCCAAATTGGATTCTTGTCATCGAGGCAAGATGAAGGACATGTTGAAAGTCAAGCACTTTCATTGTTAGAAGCTTGGACATTTTGCTACAAATTGTCTACTCAAGAAGTCCAAGAAGAAGTCCTCTGGAGGAGTGGTAGGTGAGACTCTTGCCTGACAATTTGAATTGGAATTTACCCTCATCGCATGCATGGTATCATCGATGACGGGTAGTGTATGGTACCTAGACAATGGAGCTTCTTTCCACATGACTGATAACAAGGATCTCTTTAGTGACTTGGAGGAGAATGATCTTCAGATGCATATCGAGATGGGTGATGACGAGAGGTATAGTGCTACCAGGTTGGGTACGGTTACCTTTCAGAGGGATTGAAGTGCTCCTCTCACCTTGCGAGATTTTATGTATGTTCCCGGTTTGAAGAAGAACTTGGTATATGTTTCCATGTTGGAGGATAGAGGTTGTGATGTGATCTTTAGTAAGGAAAATGTGTTCCTTCGTCACATAGACACAAGACAGTTAAAGAGGATAGGGATTCAAGTGAAGAATATCTACCAATTGGAGGTAGAATATTGTGCTTCCTTGAGCACGAAAGCAGAGAAGGTGCAGGTTCGAGACATCGGTGAGTTGTGGCACAAGTGATTGGGTCACTTGCATCATGGTGCTTTGAAAATCATGCATCAAATTTCTACCGGTCTTCTCAAAGGTACACTAGAGCAAGTTAACACATGAAAAGGGTGTACTTTGGGAAAATTCACCAAAGATTCCTTTCACGATAAAGACAGTTGAGCATAGGCGATCCTCGATGGAGTCCATTCAAATGATGTGGACCATTCTCAACATGTGCATCCATGGCCAAACATAGGTACTATGTTATATTTGTTAACGATTTTTCTCATAAATGTTGGATCTTTTTCATGCAAAAGAAATATCAGACTTTTGCAAAATTTTGTGAATTTAAAGCATTGGTCAAGAAAGATACTGGTAAGGAGGTTAAAGCTCTCAGGAGTGATAATGGTGGAGAGTATGTGTCAAATGAGTTTAAAAACTTCTGTGTGACAGAAGGGAATAAACGGGAGTTGACAACACCCCATAACCCACAACAAAATGAGGTGGCTGAAAGGAAGAATGGAAGCATTGTAGGGGAAGCATGAGGTGATGTTGCATGATTAGGATCTACCACTACACTTGTGGGCCGAAGCATGCAACACAATTGTTTATTTGCATAACATAAGTCCTCATTGGATTCTTGGGATGAGTACACCAAACGAGGCTCTCTCAAGGTTGAGACCAAATGTGGGTCACTTCAAGATTTTTGGGTCATCGGTGTATTACCATTCGACCAAATATACATGAAAGAAGCTTGAGCTGACAACAGTGTTAGGGATATTTGTGAGGTACAATGATACATCTCACAACTATCGGGTGTACCTTCCGACCAATAGGATGACAGTGGTTCACATGGATGTCAAATTGGATGAAGAGAAGGCCATGAGATGTTCTCTTGAGAGGGAGCTTCAGCTACATGCAGTTGAGAAGATTTTAGCTCCTAAGGAGGAGCCTCAGATTGATGTGGAGTAGCCACATGAAAAGGATCTGGGAGTGGAGACATCCACTTAGGCAGATTCTTCCAGAGATGGGAGAAATCATACCAGAGAGGCTAAAAGGTTATTGCAGGATGCGAGAGAGAATGTGGGAGCACTCACATCACAACATAGGTAGAGGAGGTCACCTAAGAGGTACACTAGATACATGGCTCTTATGAGCGGATGTGTTGACAGAGCCATCTTCTTTTGAGGAGGCAATGCAACAACCTGTTTGGGTTGATGCCATGGTGAAGGAGTATGACTCCATTGTTTGTAACAATGTTTGGGATGTGGTCCCAAGACCGCAAGCCAATAGTGATCTTCCAATGGATTTACAAGGTAAAGCAAGAAGTGGATGGTAGTGTGGAGAAACATAAGGCTAGGTTTGTGGCTCGAAGATTTTTTCACTTAGAGGGGATTGACTATGGTGAGACCTTTTCTCCCATTGCAAGGTACTCATCAATCAGATCCATTTTGGCACTATCAGTGCAGATGGGTTGGAAGATACATCAGATGGATGTAAAGATAACCTTCCTTAACGACATGATTGAGAAAGAGGTGTATTGAGAACCCTAAAGGTTTTTAGACCTTTGATCAAGAGTCACATGTGTGCCGACTCAAGCGAGCATTCTATGGGCTGAAGCAAGCACCCCGTGCTTCGTACACCAGGATCGATAGCTACTTCAATGAGTTGGGATTCACCAAAAGTGAAGCATATGTGAACTTGTACCATATTGTGGTTGAAGGTAAATTGTTGATTATCGTTTTATATGTTGAAGATTTGATTATGACAGTTTATGGTAATTTGATTAAGCCTTACGAGGAGGATCTTGCAAGAGAGTTCAAAATGAAGGACATGGGGATCATGCACTACATTATGGGCATGGAAGTATGATGAGGTGATGGGAATTTTTTGTCTCTCAGGGAAAATATGCCAACGAGATACTGAAAAGGTTCCACATGGAGAGCAGTAAACCCATGGAGACTCTTCTAGCAGGTAACTAGAGGAAGGAGAATGCTACTTCGGGTGAAGTAGTGGAAGCTACTATTTATAGGCAACTTGGGGGTTCACTCATGTATTTGGTGAACACATGACCAAACATGTGCTATGAAGTTAACCAACTTAGTCAAGCAATGGTTAGGCCGCCCAAGTTGTATTGGAAGGCCGCCAAGCATGTGTTGACATGCCTTAGAGACACTACTCAATAAGGATTATGGTACAGACGGATAGAGGGAGTGAAGCTTCAAGGATTCACTGATGCAAATTGGGTAGGGAGTCCATCCAATAGGAAGAGCACATCAAGAGGGATCTTCAATATTGGGTCAACAACTATTTATTGGTACAACAAGAAACAAAGATCAGTTGCACTTAGTTTGGAAGAGGCAGAGTACATGGCTGCTAGTCAAGCAACATGTGAGGCCATATCAATGAGGAAGAGTTTGGTTGGTTTGTTTGGTCAGCAGATGGATCCAACTGTGATTTACCGTGATAATCAAAGTTGTATCAAACTCTCTAAAAATCCATTTTTTCATGATCGGTCCAAGCATATTAATATTCGGTATCATCATATTCGAGATTGTGTACAGAGGCGGATTATGTTGTTGGAGTACATTCCCACAAAGGAGTAGGATGCTGACATTTTGGCAAAGGCATTGTCAAGATGTAAATTTGAGTTTCACAAAGGCAAGATCGAGGTAGCTGATAAAACCTTTCTTCTTAAGAGGGAGTGTTAAAAATAGCAACAAGAAATTCCAATTTAATTTGTTCTTGAATTAAATTTGTGAATTAAAATTGTAATTTTGTTCTCATAGCAACTTGTAATAGTTAATTAAGTTAAATTGACTTAGGAAATCCGAGTTGGAAGTCTATCTGGATTCATGTAAAGCGTTCCCTAAATTTTAGGGGCCTAGGTTGAGCTCTTTGGAGTTGTAATTAGATAACTCAGTCTAACTGAGTTATAGTCAATTAAACTAGTTCGAATTGTTGGAGGAACTAGTAGAGGTCTAGTAGTGGATTAATGCACCAGTGCATCAACCAATACCACGCCAGTTAACTGAAGATTCACTTACAAATAATTCATGCATGGAAGTTCAGAGGAAGACCTAGTTGAGACTAGAGTGCAAGGACAATGTACTATCGGTTATATAATTTTCCTAGTTGTACAGATGATGCATGCAATTAGTCGAGGGCCTAAGTTTGGATTGCGTAGTTATGGAGGAAGTATTTCCCAATTAAATATGGGTTGATTCACTAAGGAATTGTGTAAGGAAATAGGGGCTTGGCAGGCAACAGAATTGGCTAAGTGTCGGTTAGAGTGGGCTTGTGAGGCAGAGAGTTGATCATACTCGTGCAGGGATTGTTCTAGTGAGAACAAGCATTGTATTTTCTTCAGATTTCTTATTAATGCAATATATGTAGTTAGGGTTTTGAGCAGTTGCTTTCCCTGGAGAAATATCGTGTTATGTGTGATTGTATTCTTCCTCTTGTTGATTATTATTTTCATTGATCATTATTGGTTTCCATTGTTGAGAGTAGAGTAGATTCTTGTCTTGTGTTTTTGTACATTACATGAGTTGTTGAATCTACATAGAAAAATATACACATACAAGCTGAGACTTGGTCACTAATTAGGTTCATGTCTCAGACTTGAATTATGCACTCGGATCATCATCAAGGAGTGTGGATCATCATCTTTTGGTTTAGATCATCATCATATCAGAACTCACACTTTCCATAGCGATAACTTGGGTTTTTCACAGAGATAACTAGCAATTGCATTGAATAATACCATAAAGATCTTGCTTTTGAATTTCTTTCAGGACTTGGCTTCAATCATAGAGGCAACTCATATGCCATAGAGAGCTCAAATTCCAAGGAGATCTAACCTGGATGCCACAGAGGTAGAGCTCACAGAGATGGAGCTTATTCTTCTTGAGCTTAGGATATTTCACAGTGAAAACGTAGATCTTTCACAAATATGAACTCATAATTCTCTTCATAGTGATATAATTTTGGATTCCATAGACCTCAGATGACCCTTTTGACTACACTTCAACCCTTTGCTCTGATACCATGTTGATTTTTCTAGTAGCATACAAGACTAGAGAAATTTTCAAATTGATAGCTACTTTCAATGACATAATTTGATTTCTTTTAGAACATTCCAATCATTAAGCAGTTATAAATGAAACTTTGAACCATTAACATTAAGATCCATAGAGCAGTAAATATCATACTAAGACAATAAACAAGAGACACTAGAAATTACCTTGGAAAAACCCCACTCTAAGGGAAGAAACCAAACAACCTTTCCTTATGAGAGAATGCCAAATTCAATCCAATTTGTACATTAGTTAGAATATCATATCTTTAACAAGGCATATAGACAAGAATTGACTAGCATGATGACCTCCCATAAGTGCCAATTCAACCCTCCAGTATCTAATCAATGTTCCCTTCAATTCTTTGCTTTAGACAGAAAAAACAAGTGCCTTAGATAGCTTGCATATTACAAAGGATAAGTGCCTCAGTAATATCATATATCATAAACAATAAATTCTTGAAAACTAGTTCCACAGATAAATGGTGCCTCAGGTCTGCATGGTTTGACAAAGAAATATTCCCTCATAAAATGTGAGATATCTACCTCAAATCAGCAGCTACTTCGTCAGATGAGAGAATCAAATTGTGTATGTGGAGGAGAATAAATATGATCAATATATAGTGATTCATCCATGTGAATATGTGTGTCTCTTGGGCAGACCAACTTGATCTCGGAGGGGTTGAGTTGAACACTTACGGGGTAATTACAAATTCAATTTTTCTCGTATTGATTCCATTGATGAAAATACTAACTGAAGCTACTAATTTCCAACAATTTAGTGTCCAAATGAGTTTGTAAATTTCTTTGTTCCTTAAATGGTAGAATAATCTTTAGCATCAACGTTTAAATGGAAGATAACATAGATAAAAATCATATTTAAATAACAAAATTAAACCAATGAAAATAGATTAAAAAAATATTACAATGTTGCATAAGATAAACATTATGACATTAATAAACCTAGAGAGGCATAATAGATCAACGTTGAGCTTTATTCTACAAAGTCTAGGAGGTTGGTTGCATCAAAATGACTATTACAAAATTAATGACAATAATATTCAACCACAAAAAAGTAGAAGCTAGAAGAGAAAGAAAAAAGGAGACAAGAGAGAAAGATAGTATAAGCTATTATTGTTGAAGATAATTCACCAAACACATAGCTCACGCATGTATACATAACCCTCCACATCCTCCAATGTGCAATAGAGAATAAAGGAAGTTGCATTCCTCACAAAACAAGACCAACGCACACTAGGAAAGCATATAGAGTTAACTTGTCATCCAACTAAATTAAGTTGGAGGAAAAATAGAGTGAGGTGGCCAACGCTTGAGTTCCACTAAAGTAGCTATAAATTGTTGTAAGATAAATATAACATTGAATATAATTTGGAAAATTTGACTTGGCTAAGAATATCCCTGAAGTATTTTAAGCCAATTCAAACTAGCATAAAAATACCTTTGAGTAATTTTCATGAATTCGAATTGTGATAAAAATATTTTGGGAATGATTTTGAGAAAAATTGAACTAACTAAAAATATCCTTGAGGTAATGCACGCTAGTGTTTTTAGAACCCACTTGAGTAGAGGTAAATATAATTGAAGTTAAGATAAAGATATGATCAGTGTGCATGAGCATAAATAAACAAAGACATTCTTTTGCCAACTGAGGAGGGAGTGGAGTGAGGTGGAAAGTGAAAAATATTAAAAGGTCAAGTGCATGCGAACTAGAGGGGGAAAGCCAATGTGCATTGGGAACAAGAAAATAGACTAGAGGAGATAAAAAATAAATTTTCATCAATGATACATCACACCTCCATCCATTCATGTGCTCTAACAACTCTAAAATGCTTCCAATCTAGCCATGCACTTTTCCACATCACTTACGACTCATTTGTAGGTCTAATTTTTTCCATTTTTCTATTCCAAAGGTTGCCATGTGTCAACCTATGAAGCTATCACATGTCATCCTGCTATAAATAAACATGCCAAAACTAGCACTCACGCTAAAATAGAAAAAAAAAATGTCTGGACCACAGGCAACCCTTGCCAAATATAGTATACCTAGAAATATGCATTGTTAAAAATAGAAATTTCTTACCACAATATTATACCCATTAGACTCAGATTTCAATGGGAGTTCAAATATTTTTTCAAAACTTCCATGCAAAGACTCCTACAAATATAAATGTCTTAGATGTTGACAAAAATACCCTCATTAGACTCAATTTTTAGTCGAGAGTTTGAACACAAAGTTATATTTGACATGTGACCACTGTGAAAAATAGAAAGTGCTTACATGTCCATGAAACCATACTCATTGGATTTATCTTTTAGTAAGGTGAGTGAATTTTCAATTAGAATTGACATGCAACTACTAAAAATAGAAAGTTCTTGCATAGCTAAAAATATAAAGTGCTTTCTTGTTTCCTGAAACTAGCTCATCAAACTCAAAATACCACACGCATCTCGAAAATAACATAATATCTTACATGTGAATCTCCATATCAAACATGCTAAAAATATAAAGTACCATGCATGTCACCTGTAAAAGTCTCACTAGAATCCCAAGTTCATAAGAACTCTAAATATGTAATCAATACTAACGTATAAGCCTCTAAATTCTGTTTTTGAAAAAGTAAGAGAACTACTAAAAGTAACAACTATCTCCAATTGGTTTAAAAACTTTTTCTAAATCACCATTGAATCCATATTAGAATCAATCTTCCTCAGAATAAATCCCCAGCCTAAGTAAAACTATGTCATCATATGTCTCTAAATTTTTAGCCCGATGAAATGTGATGGTCATTAACCCTCCATATTTGCAAGGGGGAAATCTAGATTTCAACAATGGTGACTCAAGGGGATGGGATCCCTGTGATGGATGTCAAAAATCTAGTGACCTTTGTAAATTGTATCCATGAATGAAATTGTGTAACTATCAATTCTATAAACCATAATTTTTGCCTATACATTGAATAATGTGATATGAAGAATGTCCTCAATCCAATGTGCCTATGTAGTGGAAAACAAAGTCAATTATGGAGCCCTAATAGATTCGCTAAAATGGGGGCTCACTAATACAAACATGGTCATCATAAGCCACAATATACTACTACATAACCTGTACACTGCTCCCAATGGATGATATGTTGAAGTCAACACATGGGAGGAACCCACTTAGTTAGATGTTAATGAGAGAAGCACTTACCAGGCATGAACAAACCTACCAATGATGCTAATTTCCTCTAAGGTACCAACACAACTTTCTAGCTATGAAAGATGCATTGGAATAAAACAACTAACAAATATCATCTGATCAAGGCTCAATGTTGATTTACCTTTTTAGATGTGAAGTGATCGCAAATGAGGCTAATAACCACCAAGGTGTTCAACTTCTGGATCACTTCCCCAATTGACGTGTTAAAGTCAATGAGGGGTAACCTACTGAAAGAATGGTGATAATGAATTCCTTTCCTTTAGTGTGAAGTGATCATAAGGAAGTATGAATAATATATCACCATATCCCTAGTGCCAGATGAGAGGAGATAATGGGCACCCTAAATAGGTAAATCATAAGGGCCCTCTATCCACTTCCACAGACCTAAAATCTATATTATACCTACCTTTTGCACTTAATGATGCTCTTTCCTATATTAATGAGTTATTAGGAGAGACAATGAGTTTTTTCATATTTTATGTGCCGTAGCATGTGTATTAGGCTAGATTTGAAGAGATATTCATGGGACTTGTTCTCTACCGTAGGAGAGTCTCAACTTAGCTAGTTGAGGGAATTTAATGCCCCTTCCTACTGTTGTGAGGTATACTAGGAGCAAGATCCCCTTTTTACAGATTTTTGAAGGGAAATGCAGTCCTCCCCTCAAGGAGGTTTCTCCCTACTCTTTGTATAGATAAGAGGCTCAAGTAACCTAGTAGTGATGTAGAGAAGAGTGTGAAGAATAAAAGAAAGTCTATATTTGTGTTTCCAAGAAAGTTTTGTAATTCTATATTGTACAAAAAATTTCTCAGTTAATGGAAGTGGTGTTTTATTTTAGCTTCTAACTTGACTTTATTCTAAGGGTCTTTGAGCATCCTAAGGTTGGGATCACCCCAGAATCTCTAGGCCCCTCTTGTATTACTTTCTATTAGTACCATGCATCTCTTTACTTTTGCAAAGCCTTTTCGAAAATTACTTTTGTTTATAGTTCTCATGCATGGATAATTAGAAGGTTTTCATGAGTAATCCTTTCTTTCAGGTTATCTGAGCATTTGGTTAAATAGTTATAGTATTTAATTTCATTTTCACTTGGCCTTTACTTCATTTCCATTGATGCTACCTCTTTACTATTCATTGTTCTCATGCACTATGTAAGCAGTTTTGTAGCTATAAGAAACACAAAGCTGAATTTTCTTCAGTTAAACTTGCAATAGATTGTCTTGAAGCCTTGAACAAGTTGAGTTTATCATTTTATAACTTATCCATAACTTCCTTGCTTCTCAAACTCACATATATTCTTGGTTACATTCTTGTGGACTGTCTCTTGTAGCAGTCCGTAACTAGCCTTTCATTGTCGCTAGGTTTTGCAATAAAATCAAGATTTGGCTTCTTTGATATATCAAAACACTCCTAGAACCTTGGTAATGGAACTTAGAGGTATATAGACCTTGTAGATGCTTTTGATATATTTTCTTCAGAAAATTGTTTTTTCCTATAGATTATGGTTTTCAATTTACAATCTTTTATTTTAGTAGTGTGATTTCATTTAATTGTAGATAGCATAGAAGTGTGCAAGTTTACTTTCATTTCATTGCATATAGCATAGAAGTGTGTAATTGTGCTTTCTTTCATTGCAATTACCTTAGGGTTACATGTCGTTTCCCTTTCAACAAGTTATTTCCCGCAATTTCAATTTTCTTGTAGCATAGATTGGTCAACTTGGTCTTTGTACATATAGCTTTCATTTCAGTATTTCTACCTACACAAAATCAATAAGAGAAAGAGGTAATTCCTTCTAAACATATAATGTTAGCCCCTCTTGATTTTGTACTAACCCCAAGTTGACAATTCAAGATGACCCTTAGGAGTTGCAACATTGTTTTTGCAATATTGAGGGCTATACCTCTGTGGTGTCCTTGTCGTGGAGGTGTTAGAGCAGTTACTTCCTTTTTATTTAGTTGATTTTATCTTTCTTTAATTTCATCTCCTACAAAATTAAAAAAACACATTAGCATATTCTTTCTAGAAGATATAGAAAAAGAAAAAGAAAAAACACAATATTTTCTTTTATGTCTCAAAGAATTATGGACAAAACAAGAATATTTCTACCAAAAATCCCACTTCCACTATCAGCCAACCCTTTTCAATTGATTGTGAACCTCCTACCCTATCCATAGGGACATTTTGTGGTCATTTTTAGTGATAAAACGAGGATATTTGAGGAGCTTGCAAAAGGAGAAAGACCTTCACACCCCACCAACACAATAGTTGAAGATAGACAATTGGAATTGTTCACATTTCCCATTATAGAAATGGATGGAGAAGATATAATGAAAAAAATTCCATCTATCCTACCACACTTATATGGTTTGATTACAGAGGGTATTGACACTTTCATGTTTAACTTTGTTGTGGTATACAGGACTTTTGATAATACATATGATGAACAAAAGCTCAAATTGTTCCTTTCCACCCTTAAGGATGCAAACTTTCAATAGTTCATGAGCCTAGAAGGAAATAACATCACTACATGGGAAGAAACGTAGCAAGCCTTTACCAACAATTATCGAGATTACTATAGAGAAAGGGATACTAGGGATGAAATATTTAGAATGGCCCAAAGAGAAAATGAGCCTTTGGAATATTTTTAGGAAAGATTCCAGCTAAGTTATAGAAGGGCACATAGTTGCACCTTGAATCCAGACTCCTTGAAGCTATTTCCACTATGAGGAGTCTAAGAAGATCTAATGGAAAAAATTAACTTGTTGGCCAGTGGTGACATATATCAGCTCACTTATGATGACATTAAAATAGTATTCAAAAATCATTCAAGGGATACTAGAAAAATAGGTAGGGCAAGCAAAAACTCAGTAAGTTTCTCTTCCTCCTCTCTGATTACTAAAAATTACATAGGGGGTATGTTCAAGGACATGAAGTGAAATATTACATGGATTTTCCATGCACGTGGACACCTTTATATCAAGAGAAAATAGGAAGAAACAAAAAAGGCATTAGCCATAGTTTCCTCTCAATGCACTAAAAGATATCCTAGGATTGAATGTCCTATAAATATCATAGAAGTATGCTTTGTATGTTAAGAAAATCATTCCATTAATAAATTTCCATGTTTGCCAAGTTTTAAGGTTGTGTACTAGGGAGAAAAAGTGAGCCTGGAGCAATTGTAATTTGTCAACCAAAAGAGGCCACAAGCTCTAGGTAAATTCCAATAAGGTATGAACTTCCCCTCTCATTTCCATGCTAATTATAATGCACATTATCAACCTTGGTGCCTTCTATCCATTCACCCTAGCCTATGCCCACTCGGTGATATCCTCGCAAAATGTTGTTCCTCCCTTATAGCCATATCATAATCAACCTCTTTAGTGGGGTAATCCATCACAAGGATGGAGGCCTTAGGTGGACCAACCACCTACCTTGATGTCTCCTCATTAACAAACACAAGTAACCCATAACATTCCTCCAAACCAACCCTAGATTCCTACCCAACCAAATCTAAATTCCAATAATAAGTAGGCTTAACCAATCTACAATGAAGAAATTTCCTAGCAAAATTATGCTATAGAAATCCAAGATGTTAACCTCGGTTCTGGGAAGGTCCTTGTGGATGCTCATCCACCTTCTCCAATAGAAAATTCTGAGGAAGAGAAGGAGGATTTTGTACCTCAAGGTACCGAACCAAAACCTCCTTATCCTAAAAAGGTTGATGACCAAAAAGTAAACACCCTAGAAGAAGCTAAACTTTTGGGAGAACTGAAAAGAATTTGTATGTCAAAATCCGTGTCTTCAAGCCATCGAGGATGTTCCTATCTATAACAAGATCATTAAAGAGGAATGTGTCAAAATTCCTAAGAGAAAAAAAGGGATGTCCCTACTGTTAATGTCACAGGGAAGCTACTTAATCTAATGGTTGACAACACTAGTACAAATGGGGTGAAAATTCGATGTATATTCGTCAATTATTTTACTCATAGTCATGAAATATTTGACACACTGGAGATAGAATTTTCGTCGATAGGATTTTGTTGAATAGGCGACACTTTCTTAGCATCAAATATTCGATAGGACAAACATCAAATATCCAACGCCAAAGTAGGCCAAAAATGTCTTTGATCATCTGATGCTTTGCTGTTAGATTTGTGACACCAACATATGTCAAATTTGTTATGGGCTAAACATCATATATCCATCACCATAAAGGCCAAAACATACATCACTTAGATGCCATATATGCGACACCATATCATCTTAGCCTGATGAGATCCAACGATTTTTTCTATCATTATGGAGTTGAATGTCCAACAATGTAGCGTTGGATAATCGACGTCACAATAAGTTTAAATGATGGGTTAAACGTCAAATATCCACTGTCATAGAGACTAAACATCTGACAATTGGACGTTGGATATTTGACACAATATTATTCCAGTCTAAGGGGATTCGCCAATTTTTTCCATCGGAATGGAGTCTATTTTCTGACAATGTGGCGTCAGATAAATGAAATTATAATAGTTTAATGCAACGAGATTGTTACGGAACTGAATCATTCATTTGTTGGTACAAATTCAGAAATCAGACAGTCTATTCCATTGGAATGGCATCGGATAGTTGACTTTTTAACTTAATGTTGAATATCAGATGGGTGTCAGAGCATTAAAAAAATAAAATTTGATCCGGGTATTGATTGATTAGGGAGGCGTTCACCTGCATCTTTGTTGGATTAGCCATTTCTACCTTTTGATTTTGCAGCGCACTTTACTTATATCTCTACAATGAGTGCACCAAATCAAAAGGCAATGCAAATTAAATTTATTAGACTTTAAATTTTAGGACCCCATGAGAGCTGATTTTAATGAAATATTTCCATGTGATAGCAAAGTGCAATTGTGATCTTATAGTGTTAATCCATGCATGGGATGTGTTGTAGCCACTTTCATTTTATCTTTCAAAAATGACATATATATATATATATATATATATATAGGTTGTACAGGGACTCATATAGCCAAAGTATCGTTAAAATCCTTTGCAAAAATTTTATTCTATATATTCGGAGTAGCTTAACATTTCAGTCCTATAAAGTGAAGAATTGTTATATGAATAAGTTGAAGGGTTGGCCATCCCACACCAGTGGAGGGTTAAAAAATGTGCATGTTTCAAGTGCATCACCATGATTTTGGACCGATTTGTGTCCATATCCAAACTCGACAGTATAAATAAATCAAAGTTTATGCGGGGAGGATCCCCCCAGTGTTGGTCCCCCGAAATAGTTGTTTGGGAGATCTACAACTCATCTCTTCTATGCTATGTGCTACCACTCAATGGAAAATTTCTCACCATTGGGGAAGCCCTCAAGGGTGGAAAAAGTTTTCTGTTGAAACCATTCGCGATGACATGCGATCATTTAACAAGCAAGCTAGCTCACCCACCTCATGTCATCCTCTGCTTCCACATCACCTTCTACCACAATTCTTCTATACTCATTCATCCTTATCCTCATCATTTTCGTTATCTCGCTTTACTGTTAAAAAGAACTCTACTCTGCTCCATTCTATCCTTATAACTCCAAACACACTGCACTCTTTCTCTTGGCTCATAATTGCAATGTACTCCTCCAAATCATCTAGGTAATGACATCCTCCATCTCCTTTATTTTTTAGTAAAAAGAAAACTACTAAAATGGCCAGGAAAGCTACTTTGTCTGCATCAACTACACACATTCCTCTAATGGATACAAAGAGGGACATTTTTTACCCCATTTATTCACTATACCTCATGCAAATTCAAGAAAACATACAAGTTCGAAGATGTGGAGGTGACTTAAAGGATACCATTTGAAGACCAATGAGCTAAACTTGAGGGGTCGACCCCATCTATTTTGACGTCAATGTGCATTTTTAGGGGTTTGTGACTTATTTTTGAGCTTGGGAAGTTACTCCCATACTTCATGGAGGTCCCTTAACCCAAGATATGACATTGGGTATTTATTTAATACATTATTTGGAAGTATTGGAGCATTATATTGAACAATTTATGGAGTTTCCCTATTCGGAGGTCTTTATTTTGATAGAGTAATTTTTTAACCTTAGAAACACATTTAAGCGCTATAGAGGTATCTTGGGAGGATCAATTTGAAACTTGGAGATATTCATGGAGCATATACACATATTGGAGAGACTTTGGAGCCTAGATGGGCATCATTCACCCTTATTTGGAGGAGAGTACCTCTCATTTACGTCATCCTATTAATTATACATGTGGCTTGACCACTTTTTTTAATGTTTTGTTACAATTATTTAGTTACTTTTCCTAGGCTAGATCTAACGAATCACATGAAAATTTGAGTTTTATTGTGAAAGGAAGAGATGTGTCATCTATATGATGAGATGCACCTTTTCTTTTGAACTTATGGTTAGGTACTTCATAGCTCTATCTTTTTGGAGCCCAATTATTATATATTTCTTAGAGAATGTATGGTGTTAAGCGTTCTTTCTTTGTGGTGAATATCTCAATTTTTGAAGCTCATCTTACTTGTTTTTATTTTGGTGCATAAATATTAATGGTGGAATGTTCAAGTTCTTTACAAGCCTTTCAAATTAACCCATTGAGGGATAGAAAATATCACATGGAAGGGAGAAGCTTAGGGTTTCTCCTCAGTCTTCGTTTTTTGATTTGGTGTGTATTTGATACCATACTTTGATTTCCTTATGCTTCCTTGGCTGAAGTATTAAGTGATTTTTTCAAGTCATAGTTGGTTTTGTAGGATGAAGGATTGTCTTCCATTGAAGCCCCTTATTATACACCTTTAATTTATTATTGATCCTGATTGGGTAATGATTGAACATTCATTATTGTATTCCACCATGGAATTCCCCCCATGGATACGACAATGGTATGCTTTGATTGATTTCTCAAAGACCCAAGGCTTTCCTCATGAACATCCCAGGATAGATGTACAGGAAATTCCAATATTCCATGGGTAAATTGACTGAGTCACATAGCATCTCTTTGCATTTATGGAATTTAACAACAACAACAGAATCTTTGATGAAGACATTTTAATGATTTTTTTTTTTGCAATGTCTAAAGGGAAATACAAGGAATTGTTCTAGTAGCCTTTGAAATGAAATGTTTTCATCTTTTGCAGATTTTATTCAAGCATTATGCACACATTGGGACTATGTTCCTAAACAATGCCTCCCCATTATTCAATAGATTGCAAAATGTTTGGATGAATAAAGGCTAATTGAATAGGTTCTAGGACCAACTCTTAAAGATGACAAAACCAATCTTGAAGTAGTTTCTAGCCCAAATTTGAAGGGAGAAGCTTCTAGATTCACTTTTGAAGAAGATGACGCCGTTGCTACTATTTCCAACTCTTTGTTTTAAGATGACAAAGAAATGATAAATAAGCAACCATAGAATTAAAAAAGAACCCTCACTTGATCATTTCCTGCATAGGAAATCAACATGATAGATTTATGGACAACCATTAATTGTACTGTGAAAGAAAGGAAGAGGCATTCATATTACCTTACAATACCATGAAAAAGAGAGGTACAGGTATATAAAGGGAACTTTCTTTAATGGCAAAGAAAAATAGAGTGACATGTTTAAATTTGAGGGTTTTCTTGGAATGCACAACTCTTCCTTTAGTTTTATCTATCACCATGACAGATTCAAGAAAAGAAATCTTGTTTTATTTAAGAAACAAGTTCATCACCTTTGATTCCAAATTTGTTATAGCATCATTTACCACTCTTGGTAGATCTGATGCTCTGGTTATGGCTTGGGGCAACCCTTCCTTTCCAGACTTGGTCCAAAATCTAAAAAACAGTGTTTATTTCCCATATGCTACTTTGTACTATGTTAAAAGAGTGTACATGTGAATTAGTATATACCCAACCCACGTATATGTGTTAAAACATTTAAAAATAATAAATATCCTTAAATTCGGGCAGAGTTTACGGGTTTTACCTGTTACTCACCTACTAGAGCCTTTGGCCCCACTGTTTCCCAACTGAAAAAAATTAATTTGGAGAAGTATAAATAAACCTCCATGGGAAGGCCTACGGAGGGGAAGAAATGAGATATTGATATTATAGTTGATTGATCCCTGATCGAGTCTGAAGAAATCCTTGTGCCTCCTACACTCTCCAAGCTTTAAGAAACTCTTGTTTCCTCTTTTGAGATATCCTTCATCCCTCTTATGATATCCTTGTGTATATTGATGGAGGAAGTTTGTTGAGGTTAGGACAGGATGAATCTGGAGGATGGTTCCACTTGGAGGTGGAGGAAGACTCAGGTTGTAGTTTTCCACCTTTCATTTAGCTTACATCAATAAAGAAATGTTGCTATGTTCCTGATATTTATCGTGCTTATGCATGGATTCATGTTGTCATTTGTTTATAAATCTTATATTAATGCGTAATTGTTCATTTTCTTATATGATCTAACGTATATATCATGAACATGATTTCCTTTACTGTTGTTGTATATTCTTTGCTTGGATCATTTACATGTTTCAAAGGCATTGGAAGAAGCAGAGGATTTGGACCCTGCGGGATCTACCCAAACGTAAGACCTTCGGGTAAGGACACTTCTTCCCAGTTTAGTAGTTAAAGCATTTAAACTGTTTGTGTGTGCATTTCTTGTTGTTGTATGCCCTCCACTTTGTTGGGGTTTTCAACCTAAGACCCTAGGGTGTTCCCACTCGCAACAGAATTAGTGACTCCGCTGGAGAAAACATTCTTGTTTTTCCTAGTTTGGGTTGTTTGTTCTCAATCTGGGTTTGTTTTCTTGATTGCTTGCTTTTATAGTGTCATTGACTTATTAGCTTCCTAAGCATCAAGTCTAATCTTCTGGATCAGGCCTTGATTTTTTGTTTTTCTTAATTGAGCCTTTTATATGCACTTTTATTGGGATACAATCACATATACATGCAATTTTCCTCAAATAGACTCGCATATACGCGAGTTTCCTATGTTTGAAACGCGTGTGCACGCTTATGTGTCTTTACACAACCGCGTATACATAATTTTGAATTATTTTTTCAAAACCTTTTGCCCAGTTAGGTTTGTTTCCTGGTGACTTTTGATATTTTTTTATCATATCCACTGTCTGTAGAACTTTGTTCTCTTGCAAGTTTTCGTCTTCAAATCTCCTTCTCAGTGAAAATCCTAGTTGGCCTAGGATTGCTTCTTTAGCAAAGGTTTTTGTTTGTGTCTTGGGTTCAAGGCTTCTGTCTAAATTTCTTGGATGTTCTAGTTTTCCAGAACAAGAAATTGGTTTTGATTTCGTTCATAACCCAGATTTCAAACTGCTTTGCTTTTCTTTCCCTTTTGGTTGACCTTGTTGTTTTTTGTGCTACCTGAGTATCTCTTTAGCAGTATTGAGAGTTTTTCTTGACATGTTGTCGGTTTTCTGAAGTCTTTTACTATTGTTCAAATCCATTTGTGCAAGTTTGCAGTCCTTCTTGTTTCAAGTTTCATTTATTAATGAGCTTTATAACTTGCAGGTGTATAAGGACTCTTTGTGCTTGTTTCTTGATCTTTGAAATTTAGTAGTTCTCTTAGTGACCTCGAAAATTTCTTTACTTTTATAAAAAGGAAAAAGACAAAAACATAGCTTTTGTTTTTATTTTTTCCAAGATTTTGGTTTTTTGTTTTCATTTGTTTTGTTTTCTAGCAATTCTAATCTTTTTCAATTTGTTTTGCTTGGTTTTGAGGGAAATTTGTTTTTAAATTTTTTCCCTCTTCATTGGCAAGTTAGCTTATTGACCTTATAAAGAAGCACATTTTCATATGGTATGACTATTCATAGGATTTTGCATTAGGTTAGTTTTCATCATAAGCATTCTTAGTCCTTTTAGGTTTTGAGTATGTGTGGACTGCTATTGAAAAGAAAAGAAAAAATATATTTTGCTTATATAAGTTTTTCATAGAACCAAGTAGAAATCTCTCTTCATCGAAAGAAAATAATTGCATGCATATAGTTAAGTTTCTATTGGTTTCTTTGGTGTCAAAACATAATCAATTTCACTCTCGTTATACCCTTGACTTAAAGAACAACCCTCTAAAATCAAGCGATTTAATAAAAAGAACTAGAACTTTTAATTTGTCATTAACAAACACCAACAAGTTTAAGTTCTTTAGGGCCTTGGAATAGGTGAGTGGAGAGTTAACTCTCCAAGACCACTCAAATTATCAAACATATAAGTTGAATAACGAGAGAAATCCAGTCTCGTTAGAAAGATTGGGAAAGCTCTATGACTCAAAGTTAAGCACGAGGGAGATTAAAGACAAGGAAGAGAGATACCCCCTCTCCTACTTGTTGGATCCGGCCTCGCGACTGTTTTGCTCGACTTTTTATACGAACTGGTGCCCATAGTTGCCTTTCCTAGGGATCACATAGGTGGTTGCAGAGGGGAATTAACTGGATCCTGAGGCAAACGTTGCATCACATTCATCAATACTTCTAGAGGGCACACTTACGAAGCTTGGGTGCTTGCACCAACAAAGGTTGTTTTCTGGAGGTCAACATAACTGTTTCTGATACCTTCGCCAGTAGGCCTAGCCCATCATTACCATAGAATATTTTTGGAAGGTCATTGATTTTCCCTTTCTTGTATTTTGGTTTCTGGTCCTCATCACCCAGAGCAGAAATACTTGGAAGTAGTTTGAATGACTGTATCTTTAGAGATTTTATAGAGAGTTATCTTTGCTCCTAATTGGCCAAGCTTTACAAAAATTTTGAGTCTTGAATTAGATCTATTTAAAATAATTAAAATTGGTTCATTAACCAACTCGTCAGTCTAGGATGCTTTGTGGGCTTTCACCTACAAGTGCTGAGCCTTCTCCTCGAAGACGTAAGAGAAATTCTGCGGGTGATTTTCAATCAGTGGCAGCAAACGCATTGAAGATTGATCCTCTGGTTGGAGTTATTGATTTACAAGATAGACCTAGTACAATTAGAGAGTGGGAGAGGAACACTCTAGTTCTTTCTAGAGTCCTCTTCCAGTCGGAAGACGCTATTGAGGTCGAAGAGCTTCCCGAGTCTCTTTTGACTCCAAATTCTCCTCTTCCTCCCGATCACTCTGACATTTTATTATACATCGGGACTCTGAACAACAAGCCTTCAAGCCCAAGTTTATTTCAATCTTTTCCTTCAATGACCACTACTCAGAGCATGGTATCCACCATGAGTGCTACTAGTATGCAAACTCCTGTATTTGTACAAGGAGAAGGAACAATTTCCATACCTTCGGTTACTCCTAGTACTATTATATTTGGCTCTAATTCCATTCCATATTCAAGTGGGGGCACCCAAGATTTTTCCTCTAGCACTGGTTTCTTCCTTTTTGGAATGCCGACTAGTGCAATTCCTTTGGTTCCGTTAGGTTTTCCATCAAATGCTTCCACTTCTATGACTTCCATGGCAAGTGGGTCAACTTCTTTTTAGAGTTTCCCTTTTGGGGGTGGTCATATACCACATTCTAGCCCATCCTTAGGATCAGTACCTTTTCCCTCTACGGGTCAAAGTTGTAATCCTTTTCAAGGCTAGACAAACCCTATAGTTAGTGGGCTCAGAGCCAGGAATCAATCTTATTTTTGGCCAACAAGGGAATATGTTGTATTCTTCGATCAGTTCATTCTAGAACATTTCTCCCTATTCTCATGCATGGAACCCTTACCAAGGGTTCTCTACTCCTTTTAACACCTCTCTAGGGGGAAATTTCATTGCCTACATAATTTTTTTGGCAGGAGTTGGTCAAACACATGTTTTTTCTAGACCAAAAGGAGCTTCTTATGGTTCAGGTGGGCCTACAAATTACTTTAGGCAACCTGGTGCCTTCACAAATACAGGGCATTCTTTTCAGAACATTGGGAATTCCACCCACTCCAGGTGAAATCCTTAGGGTCCTCTTCGACTACCTTTTTTGGCGACGTTAAACTTGCCAGATATTTCTAAATTGACTAATGATCTGATTAGATATAACCCAGTATGGCCTTCAGTCCCAACCAGACTTCCCTGAGATATACCTAAATTTGAAGGGAAGACTCGTGAAGATTCAGGTGACCATGTAACCACTTTCCACTTATGGTGTTCATCAAACTCCCTGATAGAATATTCGACCAGGTTTAGATTATTCCAACATACCCTAACTGGAAATGTGGCTAAGTGGTACATTGAACTCCCAGGGGTCACCTTCACTTCTTTCGATGATTTGGCTACAATATTTTTGAACCATTTTCAGTTGTCAGTCCGTTATGATGCTAGAACTAAGCTATTGGCTAATTTTCACCAAGACCAGGAAACCCACATTTCAGATCACATCCAGGAATGGAGGAGAAGGAGGAGGCTCATTAAAGCTGATATTCCACAAGAATTACTTCTTAAATGGTTTCTTAAATCTTTATAACATCTCTAAGGATGTGTCGCTCTTCAGTGTGTTCCAGGGAAAATTTTAAGAACCCCCCCTAAATTTACATGTATAATAAATGGGCGAATCTCCATGGTATATAGGAAAAATGGAAGGCGATTTTATCAATAATATGATATGTATATATAATTTTTTGGCGAATCTCTCACCAGGCATGGCGAATATTTTACTCAATTATAAAATCTTGTGTTTATTGAATACACAAATGAAATCATTTCATTTCTTTAAAATATCTTTTGAAATCAAAATTACTGAAATTACATATCGATAATCTAGTGGGTGTAAGATAAAATTCACCCGTGCCATTCACAGACAGCATGAGAAAAATCCTAACACTATATATAAAACCAAGAAAAATTCAAATTCATCACTTCTAGGGAGCTCATAACCACCCTGCCAATACACAAGTATGTTCCTGTTTGCAATTAGAAAAATTACCCAAATTACAATCTATTTACTCCACTTCTAGGGACCTCATAACCACCCTCCCAATACACAAGTATGTTCCCGTTTGCAATTAGAAAAATTACCCAAATTTCCCCTTTAAATAGTCTATGCTCACATGAATACCATAGGTCAATACCATGGGTTATCATAAACTTGGAGCTTAAAAATTACTTTTAGTAATTTATAAAAATTAATAAAATTAATAGTTGATTTTTATTTTAACCAAGCTAAAATGTTTAGCATACATTAAATTACAACATCCATTTTTACTCTTGATCGGATCAAATATTTTTTCACTCTATGCTAGTTTGCATATCACGATATTTGATACCTCTTAGTAGATCTAGAGTAAAGATGGATCTATTCTGGTTTAATTCCCCCATTTAAATAGGCTACATTCCAAGTGAATGCCATGGGTCAATACCATGTGCCATTTTGGTGAATACCATGGGTCAATACCATGTGCCATTTTTATTTTTATTAATACTAATATTAGGGTTAATAATGTTTTTTTGCATGGTATTAATAACAATCTAGTCCATGGTATTTGTCCCATAGTATTTTGCCCATAGGTTTCACCTAAATATAACGCATTTTTTTTAGTGTTCGTAAATATAAGGTGACTTATGGAGTAAATATAAAAAAATGTTTTATTTGTTTACCATAACTCTCATTTATTTATATTTGTATTATTTTACCATACCTCTTTTACAAATATGGTATTTGGCCCATAGTATTCACTTAAATAAAACCTGTTTCTTGAGCCTTCATAAATAAAACGAGGGTTATGGACTAAATAGAAAAAGAGGTTTTATTTATTTACCATACGTCTAGTTTATTTATATTTTTATTTATTTACCATACCTTTTGAGTAAGTATAAAAAAACGTTTTATTTATTTACCATACCTCCACTTTACTTATATTTTTATTTGTTTACACCCTTGTATGTATATAAGGTGACTTATGGAGTTAATATAAAAAATGTTTTATTTATTTACCATACTTCTCATTTATTTATATTTTTATTAATTTACGATACCTCTTTTATAAATATGGTATTTGGCCCATAGGATTCACTTAAATAAAACCTATTCTTGAAAATGGGCGAATGGATTCACTTAAATAAAACCTATTCTTGAAAATGGGCGAATGGAAGGTTGTAACTCCTAATTTCAAGGGCTAAATTTACCTTTTTTACCCTCTCCCTTAAAATAAGGTGGGCTATTTGAGGTGATTTGTAAAAATGTACTATGATACAAAATATTCGCCCACTAAAAATTTAAAACCCCTTAATTTCACCAAAGGGCGAACATTCGCCCCTAAAATCACCCCTAGTGTGTTCACCAAAGAATAGGCTATCTTTAGAGCCAAGTAGTTAGAACTTATATATTCTCAATCTGGGGTTCTTAAAAAAATTCTTTCTGATGCTCCTAGGTCTAAGGCTAATATAACCAAGCCAAAGCTAGGTCCCCATGCCAAAGGGCTAGTCGGATCGATCGATGCTAACACATCTAACCTGTTAAATCAATTGCAACAGTTATCTTTACAAACTGCTTCTTCTATGTAGGCATCACCATCAACGCCTATGCCTTCTCAACCTACGTCTATAAATGCCATCCAAAATTCTAACTGCAAAGGAAACCAACAATTTGATGGGAAGAAGAAATGACGAGGTAGGAAAAGGAACTAGGATGGGAAGGGTAATGTAAGCAAACCCGAAAATGATGTTGGAGGGGGTAGAAAAGAGCCTAAGAAAAAAGTAAAATTTCCATGCAAGTTGTGCAATGGAGATCATTTGACTTATCTTTGCCCTAAGATCCAAGATGCTCAATGCTTATTAGTTTAGTAGGGATCTTCTAGCTCCTAGGTTGTCCTAACTAACCCTTTTCCCTAAAGGAAGAAGTTACTTGCTAGCGCGAACTCTAGTACTGGTACCCCCACAGGGGGCAACCAGGAAGGGGACAATACATCAAATGTCTATATGATGAGTTCACATATTGACATTGCTACATGATCACTTGATTATGGTGAATCAGAATCATCTGAGGCTAAGTCTGATTCCAATGCTTCAAAGCCACTCCATATCGAGAGGCCCTTTATTGAGTCTATACCTCGGATGCCGAAAGGCTCCACAATGCTTGACCATTAACCCTAATGCTAAGGCAGCCCAGAACTACTGGATTGTAGAAGATCTGGCTCATAGTCCTTGTGCTATGTTAGCGTTAGAGGTACTCCAGTCGTGCCCCACACAAAGGAGTGCATTACTCACTATAATCAGAGAAGTTGATCCAAAAAATTCTCTTGTGCTTACATTCGATATGTCAAACATCAAGAAGAGACTCCCACATCATATGGCTTTCCAGATAAAGTCTACTTACCAAAAGACTAATATCTTTCGAACTGTTGTTGATGAGGGAGCTTCCACATGTGTAATGTCCATATCATGTTAGAAGGCTATTGGATCGCCTCAATTTGTTCCTTCACCTACTCTATTGATAGCATTTGATGGTCATTCTCATAGGCCACACAGGATTATTCCAGGCTTTCCCATCTGTGTTGGGGGAAAGGTAGTGAATATTGAAGTATAAATAGTCGATGTGTATCTAGATTACAAACTCATTTTAAGAAGGAATTGGATTTATGAGATGGATGCTATTGTATCGTCATTATTTCACATCCCTTGTTTTCCTCATGAAGGGAGAATTGTAAAGGTTGATTAGATGGATTATTCTCCAGGTGACTCCCACCCATCTTCTGAGTCTACTGTTCTATTAGTGGATAATCCCAAGTAGCCTATAGAGAATTTAGGAGTGGGAATATACTCTTCCTTAATGGTACCTTTGATCTTCCTACTCCTTCAGTTAGAATTAATGCTATTTCATCCTCCAAGGAACCTTCTCGAAGAGATTTCTTTAGAACTCATTATTTTTTGGATCCTTGGCCCTTGCCCTCATCTACGACCACATTAGATGAGGGGCAGGTGGGTGGAATGGCATGTCCTATGTTTGTAGCAGAAATTTCTTATCAGTCTATTGTTAACTTTGTAGACTTCGATCCTACTCCTTTTCACCAGAGGATCTGGATGGGGATGTGGCTCCAGCCTGGACTTTAGATTCGACTTCTGCTAAGGATTTATTAGATACTGTCTTGCCATCTGAAGAAGTAATTCTTGAAGAAATATTGGGTGTTGAAATACCATGGAATGATTTGCATCATTGTTCGTATTTCCTCCCTCATTTGCGAGAAGTAGAATCAAATTTGTCTAGCCCTTCTATTAGTGATGTTCATGCAGTTTTAAACCCTTTGGCCCTAGCACAATTTTTTGCCAAAGATGACATGTATGTTATCTCACAAACTACTCGAGTGATCATGTCTAGGAATCCCAACATTATTGAAAATGTCTTCATTGGAGGTGACTGTTCCCCTTAAGAAATTCAAAATTATACCGATCTCTTTAAAGAGTTTTGTGATGTGTTTGCTTGGTCTTATGAAGAAACGCCTGGAATAGATCCATCTATAGCCCAACATGAGATCAAGACGTACGAAAATGCAAAACCTATTCCTTAATAACTTCGACCGGTAAACCCTAGAAAAGCAACAACTATCAAAGCTGAAGTCGAGAAGTTGCTTAAGGCGGGTTTCATATACCCTGTTCCTTTAACTAAGTGGTCTCTAATCGAGTCCCCATAGACAAAAAGCAAGGAACGATTCACGTATGCATTGACTTTAGGGACCTAAATAAGGCTTGTCCTAAGGACAATTACCACATGCCCTTTATTGATCAGATTATTGATGAATGTGCGAGTAATGAGATTTTTTTGTTTATGGACGGATTATCTAGTTATAATCAAATTAATATTCGTCCAAAAGATCAGCACAAGACAAATTTTATTTGTCCGTGGGGTACATTTGCGTACAAAAATATGCCTTTTGGCCTAAAAAATGTTGGAGCTACTTTTCAGTGGGCCATGTCATATGCTTTTCATGACATCAAACACATTATCAAAGCCTATATGGATCATATAACTTCTTGTTCTCGAAAGAGAATTGATCATCCTAAACATCTTCGATTGATTTTTGAATGATTTCATTTTTATAAAATCCGGTTGAATCTGAGTAAGTGCATTTTTGCCGTCACATTCGATCAGTTGTTGGGATTCATCGTGTCGACAAAGGGGATTCGTGTAGATCCCTTCAAGGTTGAGGCAATACTTCAATTTCCTCCCCCATCTTCTATACATCAACTTCAGAGTCTCCAAGGAAAATAAAATTTCTTGAGGAGATTTATAGCCAATTATGTCGAGATCACAAAAGTATTTATGCAATTGCTTAAGAAAGGGGTCCCATTTTTATGGGATGATTTTGCGCAACAATATTTTGATGCTTTGAAAAAAGCATTAACCTCTGCTCCTTTGTTGAGTCCACCTGATTATAGCAGAGATTTCCTCTTGTATCTCATTGCAACAGAATCAACTATTGGTATGGTTTTGGTTCAGGAAGATGATGCCTTATGTGATGCAGGAAAGTGTTCCCTCTGCGGGCAGAGGCAACCCCTCTAGCCCTAGAGTGGGTCTAGTTACAAACAAGGACAGATCAACAATAGCTTTCCTTAAATAGTTAAAGTTGGAGGCCTACCTCAACCGGTGGTTGATGGAGTTTTGTTGCGCTGCTCCAACTTCCACTTCCTCAACAAGTGATCAACTTGAAACAAAGCAAAGGAAATACAACAAAGCACGTAACCGGATACAACAATGAACTATTTACTCACAAAGTCAATAAGTCATGAGCTATCAAGTACATTACATACAATACATAGGAAAACATCATTGATTGCATTAATAATGAAATAAAAGTCAGCTTAGAACCAAAGTCTTGACGTCACAAGCCTTCTCAGAAAGGATCCAGCCAACATGTTCTTCAAGCATTCACTCTTTGAAGATGGATCTCCCAACATACAAGAGCTCTCTCACTCATAAGCTTCACACAAGATCAAGGGTACTTCACAACCTCCCACAAAATACCAATAATTCCACACTTATCACACTCACACAAGCTATCTAGCAAACTCACACAACACTCACAACACTGCTCAACTAGCCAACTATCAGGAACTCGGAACTAGCCATGCATATCAATGGTGAGAGTTTAAATAGGAGAAGGAGTCTCCATGAAAGGTGGAAAGGAGAGCTTATCACCAAGGAAGGTAGCACAATTGATGGAACTGCCACACCAGAGCAGGAAGGGCGACATAAACAAGGCCAACAACCAGGTCTAGAATCATCTGGAAGGTCGACTGTTGGAACAATTCCCCCAATCTGGACCATCGCGGGAGCAGAACTGAGATTCAGCGCTGACATCGCAAGTGATCAATGCAGATAGTCAGATCATCGCTGAAGAGACCACATAGCCCCGCGCTAGCGCTTAAAATTGAGCCATCACTGGAATCAAGTGTACTTCCGTGCTGGCAGCGCGAATGGACCGTTCATCAGCGCCTTTCAACGTGTTTATTAAGCCTATAACCGCGATGAGGTAGATACTTTAGGAAAAGTGGGTCATTTGGCAGCATAGGAGAGCATTTGTCTATCATAAGCATGTTTGAATTGGACACATGACACAGTTGAAAGAACTGGGAGTGAAGGCGGTGATAAATTACTGTGTAACAGATGCCCCCTAAATTATGAAGCCCGAGAGAGTGGGAGGGGTGAAATGCTTTACAAAACTAACTGAGCTGAAGTACCATCTGGAAGGACCTGTACGCAAGTCGAACTGATATTTCTGAAGTACATGTAGTCTAGGCATGGGCGCAGCCATCCAAAAGACATACGAAATAGGTCGGTGGTATGGACGCAGCCACCCAGCTAATAAGACCATGATAATGACAAAGGTGTGGTCGCAACCACCCATAAAGACTTAGGTATGGTCGTAGCCATCCATCAACGAATCATGTAATGAGAAACCAATCCACGTAGCCCGAACATATGTAATTTGAGTTCGGGGTCTTGAACCCAACTGACCATAGTACAAATTCTAACATCCGAATAGAGGTGTTGAAGTCGAGCATGAGAGAAAGTCGCTTGATCACTGGTCGATGATGTAAACCGTTAACAAGTGCGAGAGAAACCACCAATAATGCCAATGGTTCTCAAGGTACTGTCCAGTACAATCCACGAAATGCTAAGAATGAGCTGAAGTTGAACACTCATGGAATCACCCGATCGATGACCAAAGATGCAAATCGACCTTCAGGTGCGAAGAACTTGCCATTGAGGCATGCAAGCTCCAAGGTACGAAAAAGGGATCTCTAGATCAATCTCCTGGATAATGCGCTGATGCCGACAGGAGACGACCCATCGCAGGAGGGCCATAATGTTTCCCCCATCAACGACACGAGATAAGGAACAAGTGGTAGATGGTGAAACAGAGTATCAGAGAAGGAAGACAGAAGTGTAAACTGCAGAAGGATTATACTCTTGAACATGTCGGCGACACGACTCCGGAGGGTGGAAGCATTCAAATACCAAGGGATCATAGGCTTAATGGAGACAGCATGAATCAGATGGAATGAGGCTAAATGAAAACCTAAACCCGTGGAAGGCCAAATGACAATGTATGGATGTCCCAACCCGACAAGAAGTAGAAGTGTCAATGTTCAAGAGTGACTAGCTGCCATAGACAGTCGATGATGTTTTCTAAATTTTCCCCCACCATTGCTGGCAAGTACCTCAATTATTTTTTAAGACAAGCTTGAAGGGGAGAGCATATGCTTGTGATATAAGTTCGACCTTCAGTCGAATCCAACCTAGTAACAGTTTAACGAGCCCTAGGGAGGAGAAGCTCGAGTCTCATCATGGTGACGGGTCCAATGTCGTTAGGGTTTAACGAGTCTGACATAGGCAAAACTCAGGGTCTTTTTCATGTTTAGAGAGTTTGAAAAAGACACGGAAAATAAAACTCCAGGGGGGTCCTTTTTCGTAGATTTATGTCTCTCGAGCCTGAAAAAGTATAAAACGATACTCGAAAGAACCACTTGACCATTACAATCAAGGAGTACTTTTTGTGATTAGTGATCTCGACCCGAAAAAGTAGAAAAGTGATCGAAACCACGTCTTTTCGTAACCAATATCGAACCTGAAACGACAAAGGTTCGACGATATTTTTACATTTATACGGTCAGAAAAGAGCTGAAATTGGACCGCCTTTTTAATTCCGTTTAACGAGTCAAAAAGGAAAAACTCGACAATCTTTTCATATTTTACGAGTCAGAAAAGAGCTTAAAGGAGACTCGTCCTAGAGGAACGAGTGGTATAAAGGGGAGCAACTGGTTCCAGCAATGGTGGAACTGCTCAAAACATGTAATGGTCAAGAGGCTGGCTAATAAAGCCACTCATCGTTGCAGTTCCTCAGGAAAGGAAAAACAACCAAGTGAAAGCATATGATCGGCCAAAGAGATGGTGGCAATGGAATGAAACAACCAAGGCTCATCTAGCAGAATTTAGCGGATAAACGACAATCACGAGATGTAAATAAGGTATGGGTTCATTTTTTACACAAGCTTGAACCATTGAGAACTCTGCTTGGATTCGATTTCATGTTTACACAAGCTTGAAACGAAACACTATGCTTGTTATAAGTTCGCATGCCCCCAGGCATAATGATGCAAATCGAGGTACATGCCCCCCAAGCTTCATTACATTCAACGAGGTGGATGAAATGAAGGTTCACTTTCGAGATCTTAGAAAGACTGGACTTGGATTTTATGAGATCGTAATCAAAGACTCGATTTGGAAAGGGAGTTGTTTCATTTTTTAATGAGGTTGACACAGTAAAAGAACTATCCTCATAACCCTTATTTCATTTTTTAACGAGGTTGACACAAGATCAAACTATCCTCGTCACCCTTGTTTCATTTTTTAAACGAGCTTGACAC
>APFE030970770.1:133961-147072 GCA_000404065.3 Pinus taeda | reverse complement strand
CCGAAAAATTGCTAAAAATAGTAAGTTGTGCTACAATTAAGGAAACTGAAAATGCTGAGAGAAACAATGATGGGGGTCTAGATGGACTTGGTAGGTGGCCACCAATATCCACCTGGATCAATGACACCCGGTCTCATTGGCCATATGAGAACATGGCTCCCAAGAGGTCTTCGCAGGATGGAAAGGACTCACTCTGGGAGGAATACATGTCATGAGGCACTAATGAAAGATCGAGTTCCAATGCCCCCAGTACATGATGTACGAGACCATCTGCATGATCATCAACAGAGGCGGAGATGGAACGGGTGGCCACATAATTGACCTGTGGCAAGGAAGGTATTTCTTGCGAGCAAGAACCGAGAGGGGATGACAGTTGCGTAGGAGGCATTGGGGGACTAAAGAATGATAATTGATCTATGTTCACCATTCTTCCATCATGTGGAAAACAAACCACACAGAAAATTGAAGAGACAAGGGCCCCCATGGCATAAACATAGTCACGAGCAAGGAGAAGACTAAACTCTAAAACACCTTGGACAATCAGGACATCTATATAGACGGTTTTACCTCCCAAAGTAACAAGGAACTTCGGAAGGATCCCTAACGGTTGAATGGTTCCTTCGTCAAACGCTAACAGATTCTGTGTGACCGACACAAGCTATGGGGAGCCCAAAGCTTGCCAAGTAGTGGAAGGCATAAGACTGACAGATGCACCCTCATCCAGGACAGTGCCAGGTACTGCCTTATCAGGCATGTATTGTAATTTGGAAAGGCACATGGGATGGAAGGCGGAATGTAGTCAAATGACTCCAGTCAAAGGAAATGATCGAACTACTCGGTGGGGGAATCGTATGATTGCCCCCTTGCTCTACAAGAACCAAAGAAGGACTCTTGTGATCAACATGGATAGGAGGGTCGTTCTCAGACTTAGGAGAATCTGAAGAGATAAGAAGAACATGAACATGATGCTCTTCTGAAACAGAGTGATCAACAGGTGGTGAACCCAAGTCGACACTCTCTTCGACCAATGGTTGGTCTGGAACAGGCTTAGCACAGCCAGGTTCGGAAAGAGGAAGACGGACAAGAGAAGAATCTAAGTCAATCTCTTTGTCAATGGGGAGAGGGTCTGAAGAGAGCCTCTAACAACCAACAGGAAGTTGGGGTGAAGAAGTTGTAAGACTTTCCAAAACGCGGAAGCTTTATCCATGAGCGGACAAAGGTGAAGGGGATGGTTTCCTTCACATAGCCTATAGGGGAATCAAATCTTCCCTTTATTCTTACCATTGCCAGTTGATAGGGTAGCATCACCATGAGCTTCAGAGGACGATGAGGGATGAGCCGGATCATGAGACCATACTTCTAAGATCCTAGGAATGCCAGGACAATCACGAAGAATATGGTCACCCTTGCACAATTTACAAGGAAACTTAACCCTCCGTGGAGGAATAGAAGGTGTTCCAACCTGAGCTGTGCTCGGAGCAGTAGCTGCAGAGGTGGCCTCATACTTATTTGACTTCTTCTTCTTCTTCATCATCTTCTTCTTCTTCTTAGTCTCCTGCTTATTAGGTGTGAAACTTTCACTAGGCGAAGGAGAAGAGGAGGAGGAAGAAACAAGGGAAGAAGGCGTAGGCTCAACCTTGGAATCATCATGTCGTGGTTCAGACGAAGCAGACGGTGGAATAGGAGTCATGGCACTCGGGACCGCCGAGGTTGAAAAAAACCATACGGGCAAACCGATGGTCAAGCCAGGCAAGGACAATGTTGCCATATACGGAGCACCGACATTTCCAAATGAGGGAAATGGACCAAGATTTCCATCTGGGGGAAGACCTTGGCCAGTGGACTCGGGGAATGTTGCCATTGAGAACAAGCTTGAAAAACACTCTTATCACAACCAAGAACTCGAAATTTTACCAAGAATATTTCGTGGGCAGTAAATTTTATGACGCAAGAACAAAACTTGACCTTTTCATATTTCAAGAGTCGAGAAAAGGACGAAAAGGTGACTCTATCTCTTTCGAGGTTTAATGAGCCTGAAAGGACAAGTGCTCAGATGGACCTTTTCTTGTAAGGATTCCGAAACGGAACGAAAGTGACTACTCTGGAGAACTAGGCAAAAGGTTTACCAAACAATCTATAAAACTGCATATACACCTTGGCAATCATATGAAAACCAAGGACTTTCCGTACGGCAGTCAATCTTCCCGAATGCTGTGTTCGGTGTGTTACAATTTGTAAGGCGGCAGACACGGCTTCCTATGGATAAAGGATGATAACCTAGTGGGGTCTCCCAACATATACTCGATGGTACATGGGAGCACAATTCCGTACTAGACCACTATTGAGTCACAGAAGGAGGAATCACCCAACCTTGAGTGGAAACAAAAGTGACTAGGTTTAACGACGCCGGAGCACGTCCCTAGCCTAGACCTCTAAATAGTGTGCATTATGTTCCAATGCATTGTTAGATTTATTCAGTTCATTTTAGAGTTGATCTTGGATTATGTTTTAGTTTTTAGGCCTTACCGTATGTATATAATAAATCCTAGGATGTAGCTAGAATGCACGAAAAATCCTTTTTCTTCGATGAACGCCTACCTACAGGAGGGTAGAAAGATCATTTCCAAACCAAGAAAACCAAGACAACAAAGGCAGTCGCTCAATGTATACAGACATCGATTCCTAAAGTGCACAGAAACTACTAATGAGAGATCTTATCATTTGCTTTCCAATATGCAAACTTGAAAATGAAAATTCACTTTCACTTTCGTACTAAATGAATGCAACCTTTTTATTTTGATGTCTTTAAATCTAGAAGAGAAAAACAAGCAACAAGCAAGTGTGGAAAAGCCCGGTTGACCCAATCAACTGTAATCTATGTTCGGTAGCAAAAAGAAATCGAATCAACGCTAAAATTGGTTCAATAACATTCACTAAACAATCAACCAAAAACAGGCTAAGGGGAAGGCTCAATCAAGTCAACAAAAAGCCACAAATGAACCTTGTGCAAACAAGCAACCGAGCCAATAGATTCAAGGAACTTGAAACAATGATCTAGGTCACATAAGCGAAAAACCAAGATTCATTCAACAAAGCTCACAAAAGAGTACCTTAACCATGAACAGTGAAAAACAAGTCATCAAGCAAGTGAGAAAGGCAAGGGACCAGTAGGACTGATGGACTCAGGAGGTAGAATTGAGAAAATCAATTCTACAGCAATCAGCGCGGGTAATACATAGGCAACAAGTGCTGATAAAGCACTATCTGCAGCAACAAAGTGATGTCAGCGCGGAATACACAACTTTCCCGCGATGGTCCGATTTCCAGAACCGTCGCGACTATTAGGCGTAATTACACGATGAACAGAATATTATAAAAGGGTGGTCGCGATGACAGCGCGACTGTTAAAATTAAATCTGTGATGATGTTCAAAACAGTGACAAGTGAACCAAAACTCCCAAATCAAAAACAGCCAATCCTTCAATCAAATAGGGACATCTCCCAGATCAACCTAGGAAACTCAGACGACTGATAACTAATCCCCAAAACTTCAAAAGAGACCAAATAAAAAAATCAAGGTAAGAGCAAACAAGAAAAACAAAGGCCAAAACTCCTCCCCAGTATGGTCGCCAATTTGTGATGCAGGAAAGTGTTCCCTCTGCGGACAGAGGCAACCCCTCTAGCCCTAGAGTGGGTCTAGTCACAAACAAGGACAAATCAACAATAGATTTCCTTAAACAGTTAAAGTTGGAGGCCTACCTCAACCGGTGGTTGATGGAGTTTCGTTGCGCTGCTCCAGCTTCCGCTTTCTTAATGAGTGATCAACCTAAAACAAATCAAAGGAAATACAACAAAGCATGTAACCGGATACAACAATGAACTATTTACTCATAAAGTCAAGAAGTCATGAGCTATCAAGTACATTACATACAAGACATAGGAAAACATCATTTATTGCATTAATAATGAAATAAGAGTCAGCTTACAACCAAAGTCTTGACGTCACAAGCCTTCTCAGAAAGGATCCAGCCAGCATATTCTTTAAGCATTCGCTCTTTGAAGATGGATCTCCCAACATACAAGAGCTCTCTCACTCATAAGCTTCACACAAGATCAAGGGTACTTCACAGCCTTCCAAAAACTACCAACAATTCCACACTTATCACACTCACACCAGCTATCTAGCAAACTCACACAACACTCACAACACTGCTCAACTAGCCAACTATCAGGAACTCGAAACTAGCCATGCATATCAATGGTGAGAGTTTAAATAGGAGAAGGAGTCTCCATGAAAGGTGGAAAGGAGAGCTTATCACCAAGGAAGGTAACACAATTGACGAACTGCCACACCAGAGCAGGAAGGGCGACATAAACAAGGCCAACAACCAGGTCTGGAGTCATGTGGAAGGCCGATTGTTGGAACAATTCGCCCAATCTGGATCATCACGGGAGTAGAACTGAGATTTAGCGCTGACATCGCAAGTGATCAATGTAGATAGTCAGATCATCGCTGAAGAGACCACATAGCCCCGCGCTGGTGCTTAAAATCGAGCCATCGTGGGAATCAAGTGTACTTCCACGCTGACAGCGCGAATGGACCGTTCATCAGCGCCTTTCAACACGTTTATTAAGCCTATAACCACGATGAGGCAGATACTTTAGGAAAAGTGGGTCAATTGGCAACATAGGAGAGCATTTGTCTGTCATAAGCATGTTTGACTTGGACACATGACACAGTGGAAAGAATCGGGATTGAAGGCGGTGATAAATTACTGTGTAACACCTTATGTGATTATGTAAACTATTGTTTGAGTCAAGGCTTGGTAGGTCATGAAATGCGCTATTCTCCCATTGAGAAATTAGCTTTGGTAGCTGTCCATGTCATCCAACGGCTTAGACATTATATTCTGCTTCGAAAAACTTTCATCTTAGTAGCCATCAATCCATTTCAGTTTGTTCTTAGTAGGCGAGTGATTGGGGGCAAATATAATAGATGGATTGTCATTTTACAAGAATTTGACCTCGAATTCATGTCGGCTAAGTCTAAGAAATCTTTAGCATTTGTAGAGTTGATCTCAGAGTTGCCTTGTGAGGAAGAAATTGTTTATGAGGAAACTTTTCCTGATGAACATCTATTTCTTATTTCCTTGCAAGATCCTTGGTATTGAGATATCATTATATATCTCCAGACTTTGAAGTTTCTGCCCTCTTTTTCCAAGGACGAGCATAGAAAATTGCATCACCTCACTAAAAATTATATTATTATAGGTGACACTTTATATTTTCGTGGGATTGATTCAATCCTTAGATGTTGTTTAACCTTGGAAGAAGCTGAGTCAGTGCTTAATGATTTCCATAGTGGAGCTTGTGGTGGTCATCTATCTGGGCTTGCTACAACCCAAAACTTTTTGCTAGTAGGCTATTTTGGTCTTCGATCTTCAAAGATTGTATTGAAGTAGCCAAGATATTCCATCCCTATCAGGTTTATACTCGGAAAATGCACACACATATAGCTATGCTTTTCCCTGTGATTATCGTTGGTCCTTTCACAAAGTGGGGCATTGATTACACTACTTGTAATCCGCCTTCAGCAAGAAATCACAAGTATGTCAGCGTGGTCGTAGATTACTTTACTAAGTGGGATGAGGTTATGCCTACTTTTAACAATGATGGTGACAAAGCGGCCTTGTTTCTCTTCAATCAAGTTATTTCCCAGTTCAGTATTCCCAAAGAGATTGTCATTGACCATGGGAGTCATTTCCAAAATCACATGATGTTTGAGTTAGCTCTCAAGTTGCGTTTCCGACAGGAGCATTCATCTCCGTATTATCCTCAAGCCAATGGGCAGGTTGAAGCTGTGAACAAATCCCTTAAAGTCATCTTGCAAAGGATTCTTAACAAAGCTCAATCCAATTGGCACATCATATTATATCCATCACTTTGGGAATATCGTATGTCAGTTAAGATTGCCACTGGTTTTACTCCCTTTCAACTGGTTTACGAGTTGGAATCTATTTTTCCTGTAGAATGTGAAATTCCTTCCCTTAAATTGGATGTTGAACTTCTTCCTGAACTTCTAGTCTTGAAGAACGCCTCGTTCATTTGGAACATCTTGATGAGCAACATCGAGATGCTGCCATAATAAATGAAGCTCATAAAAAGAGGGCAAAAACTCAATACAATAAAGCTGTCCATCCTAGAAATTTTTTTGAAGGTGACCTTGTCTTGTTCTACGATCAAGACAAATATGCCTTGGGGGCAGGAAAGTTTAAATCTATGTGGTATGGTCCCTTCATCGTTAAAAGATTTTTGAAAAAGGGAGCCTATGAATTGATTGATTTTGAAGGAAACAAGTTGGAAGAGGCCAGAAATGTGCTCTACCTTAAGAAGTACTTTTCTTAGGCTTTGGCCAAGTATTTACTTATTTGTATATATTGTATGATTGTACATATATATCTATTAGTTTACTGATGTCGATTGAATTTGACAGAGGAAGCTTGCTTGGGTTTTTCTCCACAACACCTTGCTCAAAACACAAATGAGAAAATTGTGAGTCCAAAAGTCCTTATATAGGTTGAAAAATGACAATTATTTTTTCTAAAGTTGGTTTTACTTTTGTGGACTTTTTGAACTTTTGGCTTGGAGTGTTGGGATGAGTTGTTTTTACAGGATATTTTGGAGATTTTTTGGGAAATTGCTTCAGTCACATGACTGCATACCTGTCATGACAGATATCGTTTTCTTACTAGCATATAGGTTAGGGAATACCACTTTCCACTGCATTTTGCGTACTAGCCTCCATATTGTGATATTTGTTTCCATAAGGTCGACCCCATCATGTCTTGATTCAAAAACCATTTTCACTCGCCAACTTATAAAATCATGATATGATGGTACAACTAGCCTTTACATGGGCATATTAGTTAGATCCTCGCTAACATCTATTGCCCATGCTACTATATTGAGTAGGCTCGGGAGTCCTCTTTAGTCCATCCATGACTTACGCGTTGGAGACTGATTCTCTTTCTTCTGCGCTATTTTCTGGCTTTATACCCTAGAGGCTCCTTTGTGTTGAGTTGTACAGTTGCATTACATGTTGACCATTTGCACCTTTTAGCCTTGAGCTATCTTCACTTGGACTCATGCTTAAGCCACCTTTTGACCATGTCTTCTGCAAAATCAACCTTGCAATCACTTAACCTCTGCAATTTGACACATCGTTTTACCTGTGGAAAGAACATTCTTTTGAGTGTCATTGACCAGTTTCGTCACCTTGCATTGAGCATAGGAATGTTCCCCTCCTAGGAACTAGAGCACCTGATTTTTGAATACTCATTCTTTCCATTGTACTATACTATTCTTTTATTCTTTTTTTAGGTTTCATAAATATGAAAAAGACAAAAAAAAATTATATATCCCAAAAAAGAGCAAGAACGAGACATTATTTCCATAATTGATGGCATCTATAGTCAGTGGTGTCGCCCTTGAACAAAACACTCAAAACATAAGTCTTTCCTCCATTGAGGTGGGCTTTAGGTGGACTTAGGAGAGCCTTAACCTTGTTATTGAGTCAGTACCCCTCTGATTGGTTATCTCTTCCAATCATATGGAGATTTTTCTTATGCCTCTTGCATGAAAAACTTATACAAGGTTATCATATGCTGCCATGTAGTCATAGTTGAGTCATGCTTTTGTTCAAGGGAAGTAAACCTGAGTCAGCCTCTCCGCGGTGTCTCTTGACCCATTTTTTAATCGGCCATCCCTAGTTGTCAGAGTCATGTTGGTTACCATGTCAGCTATTTGGTCCTTTGCTCATGCTAGTTTGAGAAGGTCTCCATTGACTTCTTGTTAGCAGGTCTTGCTCTTATCAACTACGACAAATTGCTCTAAGAGCAGATCTAGAGCCGCACCCTGGCCCTATTTTCATTATTGATAAGTCACCTTGTTCTCAGCATTGATCAGTATCATGGGTCTTTGACTGAGTGGTTTCACTTGTGTTCGACATTAGCTTTCATTATCACACATTGGGATTCATGCAGTGAATTGGTTTCCATTTGATCCTATCGGTGGACTCCTTTCCTCTGTGTTAACTTTCATTATTGATTGGTTTAGAGGGTTTCTATCGTGCGCTAGCTACATCTTGTGTATGCTAGAAATGTGCTTCATTGGGTTACTACATCTTTATTGATCTGGTTTCTTCCACATTATTGGCCTGTGGGTTACACTCGCACTAGATTGATGAAGAATGCCTTAATGCCTTCCTTCTAGTGGATCTTTTCCCATCGACTTCAACTCATTGCTTCGGGAATGAGATCTAGAGTCCATTTGGCAGTACCTTAGGGTTTGTAGTCATCGTGGCAGAATACTTCGCTATCGATAGTGGGAAAACATCATTATCTCTTGATTGATATATTCTTCCAAGTGTTCGACTATAGCTCATTTATTCACACTTGCTATATTGTACTGGGTACCTTGGCTCTCATCATAATTATCGGTGAGTAGTCTCGCGTTTGTTAATGGTATACATCAATAACTGGTATCAAATGATTTCTTGCATGGTCGATTTCAGATCATTTATTCCCATTGTGTAGAAATGTACCATGGCAGTCGGTGAAGACCACAGGTTTGCATCAACATTTCTTGGTTCACTTGTCAATAGCTCATGTTTCAACTAGTTGACACCATCCACCTTATATGTTGCAGCCCCTTACAGCGACATATGTTGGCACCCAAGTTGTAGTGTAGTACCATTTATTCCACCATTTTGACTTAGTACTTTTTTGGATCATCTTTATGACTTTAGTGATCATCTTCTTACTTTAACATTATTGATCAATTCTTCATATGTGATATTCAAACATTTACTTATTTGGATATGATCGGATGATCCATTATGTATTTTCAGTTCCTTTATACTTGTATGCATGTTGGATCCACTTTTGTACTTGACATTTGGACATCCTTTACAATCTCTGAGCATGGGTATGCCTGCCTCAGACAATAGTTTCTTTCTAATCTCTTTCATTGGCTTGGTAGGCTGAATTCTGGGGAACTCCTCCCCGGTATCGGCATGATTCCTTCTATAAACTTAATACATTTTGGCCATCATGTACCCCTCCTGACCTCTTATATTATGGGGCATATGTTATTGCACCATTTACTCTTGGTAGATCTGATGCTCTTGTTATGGCCTAGGGAAACCCTTCCTTTTCGGACTTAGTCCAAAATCTAAAAAATAATGTTTTATTTCCAATACACTACTTTTCCCTGTGTTAAAAGCATTTACATGTGATTCAATATATACCCAACCCGCGTATATGTGTTAAAACACTTAAAAATAATAAATCTCCTTAAATTCGGGTAGAGTTTAATGGTTTTACCTGTTACTCACCTACTACAGCCCGTGGCCCAACTATTTCCCAATTGAAGAAAACTAATTTGGAGAAGTATAAATAAACCTCCATGGGAAGGCCTAAGGAGGGGAAGAAATGAGATATTGATATTATAGTTGATTGATCCCTGATCGAGTCTAAAGAAATCCCTATGCCTCCTGCACTCCCCAAGCTTTAGGAAACTCTTGTTTCCTCTTTTGGTATATCCTTCATCCCTCTTATGATATCCTTGTGTATACTGATGGAGGAAGATAGCTGAGGTCGGGACAGGACGAATCCGGAGGACAATTCTGCTTGGAGATGGAGGAAGACTCGGGTTGTAGTTTTCCACCTTTCATTTAGCTTACATCAATAATGAAATGTTGTTTTGTTCCTGATATTTATCATTTTTATGCATTGATTCATGTTGTGATTTGTTTATAAATCTTATATTAATGCGTAATTGTTCATTTTCTTATATGATCTAACATATATATCATGAACATGCTTTCCATTACTGTTGTTGTATATTCTTTTCTTCGATAATTTACAAGTTTCAAAGGCATTGGAAGAAGAAAAGGGTTTGGACCCTGTGGGATCTACCCAAACGTAGGACCTTTGGGTAAGGACACTTCTTCCCAGTTCAATAGTTAAAGCATTTAAACTGTTTATCTGTTTATTTCTTGATGTTGTATGCCCTCCACTCTGTTGGGGTTTTCAACCCAAGACCCTAGTGTGTTCCCACCCACAACAAAATTCAATGAAGATAGTGATTTATATTTTCAACTATCTGACAAGGAATAAGAATTTCATGTAAAGAGAAATAAAGTTAACAAATAACCTAATGTTTCCTTAAGGATTCTCAACATGGTATTAGAGCTAAGGTTAGTGGAATAGACAACCAAAGGATCATTACTGTTTAGAAGACTATGGGTTTCAAACCTATCCAAAAGGAAATATAAATGCATTAGCCTTGAGATCTGAGCTTGAAGAATATTTTTGGGCTCTTTAAGAGGGAGTGCTTTCAAATTTTGTAGAATAATAAACTCAAGGTATGTTTCAAATTATAATATTTGTAGTAGGTCCCCATCATATGAGCATGTATGATGACTTTGTCTTTAAAATCTATTTATGGTAATGACTCTCTCATCTCTAAGGTTTTTCCATAGAATCATAAATATTCTTATATTGATAAGGTGTTTGATCTTTAGATTAAATCAACCCTTGTAATAACTATCTTTTGCTATTTATCACTTTGGTGAAACCCTAATTTTTAGGGTTTATTGCCAGGCATACGATAAAACCATACTATTGTTAGGATTTGATGATATTATCTATGGTTTACGATAAAAACCCTAGTAAAAGTTGAAACAATATTCTAAGACTTTAGAAAAAACACTAGATGTTTCCATTATGGTTGAAACCACAACATGGTTTAGTTGTTAGATATCTAAAGTTTAATATTAAATTTTCGATGATAATCTCTAAGGTTGTTGTAAGTGTCTAAGGCATGAAAGTGTAACCCATGTTGATTACTTATGCTATGATTTTGACCCTAACTGGATCTTGAATATCTAAAGTTTAATTCCTTATTTAAGGTTTTGATAACCCTAGATGCTCTCCTTGTGATTACATGATAGCCCTCATTTGATAAAGCTAATCTCATGCTCTTATACATTTATATGTGTTGTTGTGTACATATATATAGCACTTGGCTCATTTATGAGTTGAGCGAGCACCTTGGCAGATAGCCTAAATGGTACCTTGGTGGATCAATACCTTTGTTGTAGCCTGATGGTACCTAGATTGGCAGTGAACCTAGAATGTGCCTGGATCTATGTGCTATAATGACATTACTTAAAATGCTTATAATATTTCTTTTTCCCAACATGAACAATGCCAAAAGGAATACTTCTTGAGAAGAATCTTTTTGAGAAGTTGCAAAAAGAGAAGAGATTACATCTAGAAATGTGAAGAATATTTATAGATATTGAATCTCTAAAGAATGGCATCATATATTAAGATAACTAACCCAAGCATACAGTGGCAGAAATCTAAAATTATCTCACCTCAATTGGCATCATCAATTCTAAATGCTTCTCCCAACTTGACTCCCTTGTCTTCTTGTTAAATTAAAATCTACACAAGATCATAAGATTGCAATTCACTCAAAAGTGACATTTCAATTTAGGTATTGTAAAACCTAGAATTAGTAGGTATTGGAATGTACAAATTAAATTTCTTCCTCAAGCAAGAAAGTTCACAAAGCTTCCAATGTATTAGATACAAAATTTATTTGTTGTGTGATATAAAATTGTAAATAATTTTAATGTTTGTAGTATTTCTGTTGAAAGTATTAAATAAATAGAAATTGAACATGTAAGCAATGAGAAACACCACAATATCACAACTACATGTATCTCTCATCTCGCTACTCATGATATCAACCCTGCTCCAGCACTTCTAACTAATAGTGATGAATAAAAACAAATAATACAACTTTGAATTACCATTGCTCATACATTCTTCCATCCGTTGCAGTATTTTCTTGCCAATATGAAGAACTTTGTAAGTTGGAATTATCAAGTTGTACAACAACTCCCTTTAAAACGCAGAAGAAATTTCAAGTCAGTTCAAAGATCTACCACTCGTACAACTACAAAAACAGTAAGTAGTGTAGTGCATTATGCATAAGAAAAAAGGCATCAACTTGAAAGTAAATTAACTTGAATGTTAAATCTAATGTTACCATTTTGAGCTATCTTATTTTGATAGTTGTTCCACTTCAACATTTGAATTGATATTAGCTGTCCTACACATATTCATGAGACTAATGAGGCAAACTTAGATTAAATTTGGCCAAATATTAAATTTAATCGCATGAATAAATAATAATTAAAAGGACTTGAGTGAATGAATACCTGAATGAGATCCTCTCAGTTTTGAGAATAAATTATTGGAGTAGTTTAATCTTGGAGAAAACCTCCTGTTAGTGTCAGTCTTTTCAGCCTTCCTCCAGTGATCAAATATGCTCTTACAAAGTGATTTTGAAGTGTCAAGGTCAAATTTTGTCATTTCAGTGAGTCTTCAAGGCAAAAAATTTGGTCACTAGGCATTAGGTCTAGGGTTTGCTTTCACTCCTTCTAAAGTTGTCCAAATGGTGGTCTATGTCATCATTCAGCTGATTCTATCATCATTCATAGGGTTTTCATTATCATGTCAGTGTCTGATGAGTCATTTTACACCTTGTTCATGCTTCAGTTGTGCCTTGGCAAGTTCATTTCCCTCTCCTAGGGTTTTGAAGCCAATTTCTCTTGGATGGTCAAATCAATGGCAAAACTTGTTTCCTGATGTTCATACACCTTCCCCTATCCTTAATGTACCTTATCAAGCACTTCCCAACACTCAGATCCCCAAAAATCCTCATTTTTGCACAAACCCTAGTTTCTAGCTACAACCTGGCAATTTTCTAGGTTGGGCCTGTGTTTTGCCCTTTTGGACCCCTTCCCCTCAATCAATCTTTGAGATTCCACTTTCCCCTGCTCCCCAACATCCCTCCCTACTCCCAAAAATTTCCCCAAGAATTTAGAAGCCCCCTATCCTCTTCATTTCGCTCCATTTCGACAAAATTCCTTGTTTCACACATCGGGACAAGTCTCACTCAAATGATGTTTCAGAGCAGTCAAAGATGAATTTTGGAAACCTGAGAGAGGTTTTTGTCCAAAACATGCCAAGGA
>APFE030970770.1:88725-116029 GCA_000404065.3 Pinus taeda | reverse complement strand
TATTTACCTATCGTTGAAATATGACAACAAGAATATTCCAATTTAATTTGTCCTTGAATTAAATTGTGAATTAAAATCGAATTTAGTCTTAAAAGCTACTTGGAAATAATAAATTAATTAATTTTAAATTAATTAGTTGGAGAAATTCAAGTTAGAAGTCTTTCTAAAGTCATGCAAGAGTTATCCCTTAAATTAAGGAGATAAGATTGAGTTATATTTGAGTTGTAATTAGCTAACTCAGTTTACTTAGTTAAGTCCAGTTAAATTAGTTCCAAACTGTTTAAGGAACTAATAGTGAGTTAACAGTCAGTTGATGCATTAATGCACTCAACTAGTGGTACTCCAATTAACTGAAGATTCCCTCATCAGAAACTCATGCATGTCTATTCTGAGAAAGACCCAGTTGAGATTAATGTTCAAGGACAATGTACTATCAGTTGCATGTGTTTTCTCATGGAGAAAACTCATGCATGCAGTCAAGGATCATTCCTTGAGGATTGCGCAGTTCTGATAGTGTGTGAGATTAGGTGATCATCCACTTGGTAGATGAGTTTTCCACTTGGTTGAAGGAGAATCATCCCAGAGGAATAACGCAAGGAAATAGGAGCTTGGAGGGTAGAGAGGAAGGTTGGAGAGAAGCCAAGATTTCCTGTGAGCATCTGTGAGGATTTTACTTAGAGATGACTAGTTGTGAGAGCTAAGGTTTTGTATAATTCCTATGTATTTCCACCTTGTATGATAATATAGATAGTGGGGTTTTTAGTTGAGGCTTTCCCCAAAGTATTTTCATGTGTATTGTGCAATTGATTTCTTCTTCTTCTGGGTATATTGTTCAGCTCGATCTTTAAGCTTCCGCAAATTGATAGTAGAAGTAGGTTATAATACTCTGCGTTGATTTCTAGTGCATTATCAGGTTAACCTATCACAGATTTTCTACATGGTATCATAGTTGTGAAAAGTATTCTAAGAAGAGAATTCGAAGTTTGAAGTTCGGGGTTGCAGGTGCAAATTGAATTCATATCATACTTCAAGGTTGGCCAATGGCGTTCTATGGCTTGAGACTCGAGTATGCATTAGAAGGTAGCTCGAATTACATAACATGGAAAGATAGAATGGAGGTTGTATTTCAGGACAATGGCTTGAAGGAATTCATTGATCAAGAAATCCCAAATCCATCTTCAACTAATGCACAAGAGTTGGCTGAGTGAAAGAAGTGGATGGCGAAGGTGATACGGATCATCCTTGAAGGAGTTAGAGACCATATTGTGTCGAGTCTCCATGGGAAGGATACTCCATTTTCAATGTGGAAGACATTGAAGGACCTCTACTAGAACAATAGCGACTAGAGGAAATTGGTGCTCAAGGATAAGCTTCAAAGAATCAAGATGGAGAAGGACGATACTATTTCCACATATCTAAACAAGCTCACCACCTACATAGGTGAGCTTAGTAGTGTGGGAGTAACTACTGCCGATGATGATATGGTGAGCCTCACTCTCCTTGGCCTTCCAAAGAGTTGGAATAACTACCAAGACTCTGTGAATGGAAGGGAGAAATTGTCAGATTGGGAATGACTATGGTCGGATCTTATGCAGGAGGAGATCAGGAGGAGCACACGAGATGGTTCTTCATCCAAGAATGATGATGAAGAAAATCTGGCCTTAGCAAGTAAGCAAGGAAAGGGAAGGGGAAGGCTTCCCGTTTCAAATCGAATTCTTCTCGTGGAGGGAAGAAGGGTGACATGTCTAAAGTAAGATGCTTTAATTGTCACAAGATGGGACATTATGCAACTAATTTCCCATCGAAGAAGTCCAAGAAGGGATCCTTGGAAGGAACGGAAGGCGAGGCATTAGCCTCTCAGCTCAAAATGGACTTTACTCTCATCGCATGCATGATGTCATTGATGATGGGTTGTGTCTGGTATCTTGATAGTGGAGCCTCATTCCAGATGACCGATGATAAAAGTTTACTTAGTTCCTTGGAGGAGAAAGACCTCAAGATGCACATAGAGATAGGTGATGATGGAAAGTATATTGTTTTAGGAGTGGGCACGGTTGCTTTTCAAAGGGAGCATGGAGCTCCTCTCTTCCTGACAGATGTGAAGTATGTGCCTGGACTAAACAAGAACTTGGTATCGGTCGCAATGTCGGAGGACAAAGGCTATGATGTTGTCTTTGGTAAAGGAAAGGTGTTCCTAAGGCACATAGCCATGGGTCAGACCAAGAGGATAGGGGTTCAGGTGAAGAATCTCTATAAACTAGAGGTATATGATTGTGCAACATTGAGTACGAAAGCAGAATTGGTGCAAAGCCAAGACATTGGTGAGTTGTGGCATAGGCGATTGGGCCACTTGCATCATGGGGCTTTGAAGAATGCAACAGATATCTACAGGACTTCCCAAAGGTAAACTTGAGCAAGTTGACACATGCAAAGGTTGTACCTTGGGAAAGTACACCAAGTCTTCCTTTCATGGTAGAGATAGTCGAGCAGAGGTTATCTTAGAGAAGGTTCATATTGATGTGTGTCGAACATTCTCGACAACATCCATAGCAAAGCAAAGGTATTATGTGATTTTCATTGATGAATATTCTTGTAAATGTTGGATTTATTTCATGCAGAAGAAGGACCAAACTTTCACAAAGTTTTGTGAGTTCAAAGCCTTGGTCGAGAAGGAGTCAGGAAGAAGATCAAGGCCTTGAGAAGCGACAATAGTGGAAAATGTGTATCTCAAGAGTTTAAGGACTTCAGTGCAGCGAAAGGAATTGAACGAGAGTTGATGGCACCTCATAACCCACAGCAGAATGGGGTGGTCGAGAGGAAGAAAAAAACTATTGTAGGGTCAACATGGGTAATGCTGCATGACCAAGGCCTACCACTTCACTTGTGGGTTGAGGCATGTAACACAACAGTCTATTTTCAGAATAGAAGCCCGCATCGCATACTTGGGATGAAGACACCAGAGGAACCTTTCTCCGGTAAGAGACCAGATGTGGGTCACTTTAGGATCTTTGGCTCATCAATATTTTTCCATGTGACAAAGGATGCATGAAAGAAGCTTGAGCTGACAACAAAGTTGGGGATACTTGTGGGGTACACTGGTACACCTCACAACTATCGGGTGTACTTGCCTACCAGTCGGAGGATTGTGGTTCGCAAAGATCTCAAGTTTAATGAGCAGAAGGCCATGCGAGTTACCCTTGAGAGGGAACTCCAACTACAAGTTGTGGAGGAACTGTTGGTTCCTAAGGAGAAGGAGCCTCAGACTGATGCAGAACAGCCACATATAGAGGTTCCAAGAGTGGAGACATCCACTCAAGCAAAGTCTTCCAAAGATGGACAGAAGCACATAAGAGAAGCTGATAGATTGTTAGAGGATGCGAGAGAGAATGTTGGAGCACCATCTTCTCAACACAGACAGAGGAGGTCACCTGATAGGTACATTGGATACATGGCCCTTGCTGGGGAATGTGTTGAGACCGAGCCATCTTCCTTTCAGGAAGTAGTTCAGCAGCCGATTTGGGTTGATGCTATAATGGAGGAGTATGACTCCATAGTTCGTAACAGTGTTTGGGACGTGGTTTTGAGACCGGAGAACAAGTCATTTGTGAGTTCTCGTTGGCTTTACAAGGTAAATCAAGCTACTGATGGTAGTGTGGAGAAGCAAAACTCAAGATTTGTTGCCCGTGGCTTTTCAAAGGTCGAGAGGATCATGTTGTTGCAGTATATTTGGACAGAGGAGCAAGATACTGACATTTCGACAAAGGCATTGTCAAAGTGTAAATTCGAGTTCCATAGAGACAGGATCGGGGTGGCAGATAATCCCTTTCTTGTTGAGAGGGAGTGTTGAAATATGACAACAATAATATTCCAATTTAATTTGTCCTTGAATTAAATTGTGAATTAAAATCAAATTTAGTGTTAACAGTGACTTGGAAATAATTAATTAATTTATTTTAAATTAATTAGTTGGAGAAATTCAAGTTAGAAGTCTTTCTGAAGTCATGCAAGAGTTATCCCTTAAATTAAGGAGATAAGATTGAGTTACATTTGAGTTGTAATCAATTAACTCAGTTAACTGAGTTAAGTCCAATTAAATTAGTTCCAAACTGTTTGAGAAACTAATCGTGAGCTAACAGTCAGTTGATGCATTAATGCACTCAACTAGTGCTACTCTAGTTAACTGAAGATTCCCTCATCAGAAACTCATACATGTCTATTCTGAGAAAGACCCAGTTGAGATTAATGTTCAAGGACAATGTACTACCAGTTGCGTGTGTTTTCTCATGGAGAAAACTCATGCATGCAGTCAAGGATCATTCCTTTCTAATAGTGTGTGAGATCAGGTGATCATCCACTTGGTAGATGAGTTTTCCACTTGGTTGAAGGAGAATCATCCCAAAGGAACAACGCAAGGAAAGAGGAGCTTGGAGGGTAGAGAGGAAGGCTGGAGAGAAGCCAAGATTTCCTGTGAGCATCTATGAGGATTTAACTGAGAGCTGGCTAGTTGTGAGAGCTAAGGCTTTGTATAATTCCTATGTATTTCCACCTTGTGTGATAATACAGATAATGGGGTTTTTAGTTGAGGCTTTCCCCAAAGTATTTTCATGTGTATTGTGCGATTGATTTCTTCTTCTTCTAGTTATATTGTTCAGCTCGATCTTTAAGCTTCTGCAAATTGATAGTAGAAGTAGGCTATAGTATTCTGCTTTGATTTATATTGCATTATCAGGTTAGCGTGCACCAAATTTTCTACACTTATTATTTAACTATAACATCACATAACTATATATTATAATTCTATATTTTAAAATATTAATCATGAACAAGTTATACAACTAATATATATTATATATATATATTTATAATCTATATATATATATATATCATGTACACATACCGTAGTTCATAAGATATTACTATTAATTCTATATATTTAATTAAATTATAGCGCTTTATATATATATATATATTATTATATATTATTATTATATATATATTTTCATACATAAAGTTATTTAACATAACACATATATCATAATGTCTAATATAGCTATAACTGTTTCATAACTATGTAACTATATAATTATTTAAATACAAGTAAATTATAAAGTTATAACATATCACATTGCTAGATATATTATTGTTGGGTATTTAATTGTTAGTTAAATTACTTGTCATTAAATTGTCAAACTTGGGGTCTGTGACCTTGCGAAGTATACGTGCATAATATATACTAGGAATCAACTTTCAATTTAAGAGTAAATTATCCTATTGAAATGATGGAAAACCTTTTCATGAAAAATGTCTAAGATGAGTATGCGCACACTTTCTTTTTCAAAAGTCTCAAATTTGGAACTTGGAAAACAATCTTTTAATCTATGAAATTGAAATGACAATTGACATGAAAGCAAACTTATTCTATTGACATGAAAATAAATATATTCTAGTGACATGAAAGTAAATATGTATTATCGACATGAAATTAAATCTATCCTAATGACTTGAAAGTATATTTATTCTCGAAAGCACCAAATCCTATGCTAAGAAAGCATTAAATTCTTAATCTAAGAAATTTAAAGGAAACATATTCTGAAAGTAGTGAGAGATCATTTGAAATTACTAATGCATGCAATGTCAAATTAGAATCGCTCATGACTACCTATGAATCTAAAAACAAACAAAGTGAAAAGAAATGAGTCTATGAAATGAGAGCAATAATTCTTAACATGCAAAAGAACATAAATGGCTAAGCATGAAAGAATGTAAACAATGCATCTAATCAAAAAACTTAAAATGAACATAAAGAAACTAAACAAATAAAACATTAGAATACATCCCATTCTCATTAGGTGGTAATCCCAAATTGCATGAGAGGTGGAAAGTTGAGAAAACTCTTAATCAAACAACAAATGAAGGCACAACCATATCAAAGTGAACTACAATTGTATTCATTACATCAATCATAAGCATAGTTTCAATCCTTAACATCCAAAACTCTACAGTGAAGCATGAGCATAGCTCCCAAACTTTTCACACATTTTGAGAGGAGAAGACACTCATATTTATACAAAAACTAAGATAACTAATTCATAAATGTAGTCCACAAATCTCTCCTAGATCCACAAATATCTCATGTGGTTACAACCATGCATTGACATCTAGAAATTAGCATCTCTTCATATCCTCTCACAAATCTCTCCTAGGTTTGATAAGAGACACTTATGAAAACTTACACGATCTTTCTCCATGAAATGTGCTTAACCAATGATCTCAAATCTTCAGGAGTTTGAAGTGGGAATTCGAATTTGAGTCTTGGAGGCCAAATATAATTGTCTTGGAATCTTCAAATATGCCTACTCATTTTAGAAAACTCATCCAACTTTTATATATAAGTGAGTACATGTTATTTTCTTAATATTTAACCATAAATTCACTCAAAATACCAAAATAAGTATTGGAAAATCATGTCTAAACTCATATTTGATCATGAAGATGGTCTTAGTGCATGGTAATAGAGTTTCGGAATATGGCCAATTCTGAAGCAAAGTGAAAGAAAAGAGGGTTAAATGAGTGACATTTCGGAGACCCAAAAATTATAGTTCTATATATATTTTGTTTATAACATAACATAAAAAAATTATAACTATTTAACATAACATAACTTAAAATTAGTAAACATAACATAGTTCTATAATTATATAACATAGCATGTAACATAATTGTAACTACAACTCATTTAAAACTATATATGTGAGAGAGAGATGTCATATATATATATATATATATATATAAATCATTTAAAATATAACTATATATAATTATATCACTACATATCATGTGTCAACAATGGATCATTGATAGGTACATTAAATCTATCATGAAAAGTGCATTTGGTTTAGTGAATAAAAACATTTAGATTTTTTTCTAATTTGTACCATATTGTTTCATTATGTAGTGCGTTGTATAAGAAACATTGTCTTTATGTGCTTGCACCTAGTACATGTCATGTGTCAAAGTCAAACATTAAGAACGTAAAGTCTATTGTAGTATTTGGTTGGCATGAAATTTATTAGTTTTGAAAATAGGTTTATTTCAATTTTTTACATATTTATGCATTATGAATTAAATGAATTATTTAGAAATGAGAAAAGGTGTGAGGGTAAATTTGATCACTTATTTTGATTGTGTTTACATGGAACTCAGTGTAATTTGGTTTATAAATTATCAAAAAATGGATTCTAAAGTTTATGACTTTAGGCTAGATTACTATGCTTGAGTTTAGAAACAGTTTTTTTACATTTGTTTCTTGGATTAGTCTATCTGTATTATATGTGATATGTTGAGGCATCCCACTACAGGCTATTGTAGTGTGATAGGTTTTGTTATGCGTGCTTGTGCTCGTGATAGATCACGCAGCCCACTGAGAGTTCATGTTCCCCTCGTAGATCCTGCCTTTGACACTAGTCAGAGTGTCAGAGGTAGTGTTTCTATCTCTATTGATGACCATGCTACATCCAAAGGACCTTCCTCGCCCATTTATGGTACACCTCCTGCATTTTTAAATCCTCTTTAAACTTTATGTATTTATGTCTTGAAATTATCTTTAATTTTTAAATTGTCTTCAACTGATGTGTTTGAATTTAATGTATATGTTATTACGCTTCTAGCTTGTTAATTATATATGTTAAATTATGTTTATGACTTATACGTTCTCAACAGGCTGAAGCTGAGGATCAGAGTGCAGCATCGATCGCTCTATGGGATTATGCTATGACTCAGATCACATTAGAGGATGTTACGACCCATCATACACAAATCACAACAGATATATAGAAGATCCCTTCCAATTCACCAAATCATCTTGAATTTTCTTTGATGTTGGATGGAATGTCTAGGTTGATCAAGACATACTTGAGGTTGGGCCCACATAGCCACATATTACAGTTCATACATAGGGTCAGGAGGCATGAGGTTAGAAGCCCATATTCTTGGGAGGTGGTGAAAGAGGCCACCAAGGACATTGATGTTGGTCGAGAGTTGTTCGACATCCCTCCAGATCTCCCTACTAGACATAAAGGTCTGAATCAACTAAAATATTTTAGTAATGTTCATGCAACCCCTTTCATGTATCATAAATTGGTTGGAGCTTGGGAAAAGTTCCCCAACATGACCAATTCGTCATTTATTTTGCTAAGAATTTATATGCAAAGTTTGTGTTACATATGAGGCCAGATTATACTGATACCAGAACTCATTTTTATGGAACCATCATGGGAGGTACCTATGAGTGTGATGGGGCTCGTAGGGACCCCAGGCATCTACTACCACCTCTGATATTCTTTCCACTACTATCTTAGAGCGTGGTATTACCGATAGAGCTAGAGGAGTTGTCACAGCTTGGTCGTGAGACTATTGCAGACAACATGTAGGCGTCATTAGCTAGTGCGTGTGTTGCATTGGATGGAGATATTAGGATACCACCACCACTGCCTCGTGACCCACCAATTCCCTTATATGATGATGCATTTCTTGTGAGTTTACCCTTTGGCTAATTTTTGACACATACATGTTTTTATCATGATGCCATTTGTGAGACTTGGAGGGTGCATGGCCTGCGTGACAGAGACCAAGTACATATATATATATGAAAATTTTTAGTCTTGTTGCCAAATTATGAATAATTATTTATATTAAAATTTCTAGTTTGTATTAGATTGCATTTATATTAATAATTTCATGATATCACATAGACACATCCTAGCTACATGGATGAGATTATGAGGTCATTCGAGGGGGTAGTTGGTGAATTAAGCCACCCTTAACTAGAGCATGTTTCCATGGATTCTCCTACACCTCCACCTCCACCTTATATGTTCACTAATGTGGAGAAGATTCAACCACTTGGACCAATAGTTGAGGTAAAGTTTTTTATTCCTAATATTTCAACATTTCCCTTTTTAAGTTACACAAATATGCTAACTAATTTGTAGACTAATTATAATTTGTCCTTGCCATTATGTACACAAGTCCATATGAAGAGTTTTGTTGATGCCATTATTATGTGGATACATAAGTGGGGTGTTGGGTTTAGAGGCATTGATGATGCAATTCCATTGATGCATGCCCCAGTCATCGAGCCAGTTGAAGGGGAGCACCAAACCTAGATTTGTGAGAAGACACCCATCCTCTCTGACTTGCATTTGGACTCGAATGAGGTTAGTAGATTCATGTATATGTAATTAAAAATGTGGCTCAATATCATTTCTTTCCATATTTTTTGTTCTGTAAAAATAATGATATAATTAGTTTGAATTTGAATGTGTTATATTTTAGTACCATCTTATGGATGCTTACTTTGCACGGCAAAACTCACATAGGAATTCTAGTGTGTTTGGTAAAGCCCAACTTGGCCTAGTTTTTGGCAAAGACTTTGCGTTTTGTGGAGCGAAGTGCGAAGTGGAGTGTGCAGTGGAGCAGTTTGAATATACCACATGGTATAAGGGCTTAGGGATAGGGCAAAGCCCCTTATTTTTGTAATAATGTAAAATATCAATGGGTTTTGGGACATGGATGCTTGTAATAGGGAGTCCATGGTAATTGGACCATGGTATTATAATGATGTACCCTTCGATGTAATAGTATATGTAGGGTCAAATAATAATAACAAAAAGGAATATTGTGATCCAGATCAGTGTTGGTCGAATTATTATGATCAGTAGTTGGAAGAAGAGGTGAAGCTTTGCAGCTGAGTGCATAGAGACCTGAGCCTACCGTTGAGTGTGCAGACGACCTACATCTTAGTGTACGGGTCAAGAATTGTTTGTTGCACAAAGAATCATTATATTAGCAACATTTCTTGTGTACATAGCCCCACATTGGGTTGAAACACAATAAAATTGGTGTCTTCATATGTATATTTGCTTACTATTTGTTGTAGCGTAGTAGGTTATTATAGTTGCACTTTATTTCAGAATAGTAATGATTTATAGATTTATATGATATGTTTAAGTGATTAATTTAATATGGCGAAGTGATTGATGAATGATAAGAGTAAGAAAACATAATAATACCACATCTCCACATCCTTCAAGGGTGTAGAAACTTGGTTTTGCATCCTCCCATAGTCACTTCCGGTGAGACTATGACCTGCTTGCAAGTCGTTGTTGAAAGGGCCAGTGATTAAGGGTTTTGTTGGTGCACAATATAGATTGAACTTGGGTTAGCCCAAGTCATAACTAACAAATGGTTTCATTTTCGAGACAGAGATTTGTTTAAGGGATATATGGATGTACACCCATCAAAGAAAGAGATTCAAGACTGGTTAGAGCTAAAAGAGTGAGAATTTGCAGATAAAGCGAACATAAACCCTCATCTGACATCTAAATCTTGGTTACAAAATTATATTTTTACTAATCAATACGATATTTTCTTCACATCATTTCCTGAGGAGTTGTATGAGTGGATATCGAGGTTGACCAAAAGAAAGAACTATTTTAAAGGTGGAGAACCTACAATGTGGACTCTTGAACTAATACAATGACTCAAGAGCACTGACAATAGGATTTCAAGGGATTTTTATTTCGATATTGATAACATCTTGGGAGGATTCATTATTAAGTTCGCAGTAGAATCGATTGTGTCCTACAATGAAGCGAAATGACGATTCTTCAAAGGACCACAAGGTAAGTATTTGAAGTCTTTGAAACTTTGGATTAAGATTCTTCTATGTGAAAAGGGAGTTTTACGGATGCAGTCAAATTACTAGTTTACTTATGTTTGGAAGAAAAGAGAATAAATCTGAGCCAGAGATTGCAGTAATGCGGAGTCGAAAGAGATATAGAGTAGATACCAGAAAGAGATCTCATGGACAAGACCCAAAGACCTTTGTAGAGACTGAGTATAGTCCTCTTTTGAGTGAATCTGAAAGTGAAAGAGAAGATAACCACCCTGATAAACCCCAAGTAACTTCACAATATTCACCTTCCCAGCCTGAGAGATCGCAGAAGCCAGAATCTAGTAATAGTCAGGGTGATTTTGGCTCTCCCCCGCCCCCTCCCCCCTAACCCCATCCCTCTCCCCTTACTCATCCCCCTCCACCTCCAAGAAGAAATATGGTTGATGATATTAAGTTGCATGTTTTCAAAGGAACTGGATCAAACGATCCAAAATAGTTTTGGTTTTTATGTGGAGTTGTATGGACCGCGAAGCAAATCAATGATGAAAAAATAAAGAAAGCACAACTTATTACGACTTTCCGAGATAGAGAATTGACCTGGTATATGAAGTATTCAAATAATCAGATCAGAACATTTGCAAATATTAAAGTAGCGTTGATCATATAATTTAAGAACCTGAAGTCTGAGTCGCAGTGCATCCCTGAGTTAAAATAAATTAAACATAAACCTACTGAGTCTGTTTGGGAATTTGATCAGAGATTTAAGGTATTTTTGAATCAAGTGAGATTCGAAATAGCTCTGCAACAACATCAGTAATGGTTTATAGCTGTGTTGTTACCGCATATCAGATTACCATTGATGCAACAAAAGATAACAAGTCAAGCCGAAGCCTCTACAGATTGCGATGAATTTGGAAACTTTTCCTATAGGAGATACTAATGCAAGTATGAAATAGATTTAGAATCAGATGGCGAACCTAACCCTATAGATACAAGATATCAAGAAAAGAAAAGAATTTATAGAAGAATAATGGTGTACGAAGTGCAGATTGAAGGGTCATTCTAAACAACAATATCCTATCTTGAGGTATTACGTCGCTAGTGGGGTACCAAATCCCTTAAATTCAAGATCGAACCTGTGATGTGAGATATGTAAGATCAAAGGCCAACATCGCTTAGAAAAATGTTACCTGTTACAGAAATATGTGCAGACTCCAAGGAACCTATATTTAAAATTATGTAAATCAATAGGACACAATGATAATAATTGTCAAGTTTATGAACTAATGACGGAGAATGGTGTTAAAACTTATACAATGCAAGTAGAAGAACATGGAAATTAAGTTAGTGGACAATGCGGTGGTCGATGAGGCTACCAAGGAAGAGGTCGAGGTGTTGGATATGGTCAAGGATGTGGACATATCATTTGCTATAATTACAGCCAAGTAGGTAATTTTGCAAGAGATTGTCAGAGCCCTACAGCGACATGTAAGTACTGTAAATCCTTTGACCACGTAATTGAAGAATGTCCTATACTTATGGAAAAAATGCAAGAAAAAATAAATCAGCAGCCAACACAAAACATTCAAATGATTACTGTTGAAAGGAGGACCGACGGACCGCGAATTAGTATTGTCACTAGAAGTGGAGCTGCAACCAGAAGTGATAAATCATATGAGAAGAAAGAATATGAAAGTACATGGGTAGGAAAAACTACTGAGAAAGTTCTCATTTTTTATATTCAGAAATAAAAAGAGGTATTTATGGAAGCAAAGTGAAGTTTTATGGATGATTGAGCTTCGACATCTAATGCATAGCCAAAGCCCGATCAGAAAAGTAACTCCAACGTGTCATCAACTTCGACACAGGACTAAGCTCTGACACAGGACCAAGATTTGGCAAATCAAGAAGGTATTTTAAAGTCTTTTATGCATCCTTGTATGAAATTATTAAGAGATCAAAAGGTTGTAGAAGGGCTTCAGGAGTTGATAGATTCATGTGCATCCAAATAAACACTGTGAAGTGAGATGCGCGCATTCAATAATTTTCATCGACAAAAATGAACCGGAAGAGTGATGAGGCTTAGTGCACAAATAGGAGTATATGAAATGGATTAAGTTATCTTGGATTTTGGATCTGATGCTAATGTCTTGATGAATTAGACATGGGAATTAATGGGTAAGTTGAAGCTACAATGTTCATTTGCATTATCGTGCTTTGAATATCATGCAACAGATTACCACAAGCCTCCCCAAAGGAGTACTAGAGCAGCAGGACACATGCAAAGGGTGTACCTTGGGGAAGTATAAAAAATCCACTTTGCATGATTGGGACAACATAGAACTTGCAGTCCTTGAAAGGATCCACTCTGATGTTTGTGGACCTTTCTCGATAGCCTCCACGGATAAGTATTTTTTTATCTTTATTGATTACTACTCATGGAAGTGCTAGATATTCCTCATGTAGAAGAAGGATGATACGTTCTCCAAGTTCTTCGCGGCTCTGCACCTTCTCCGCCTTTGTGCTCAATGCAGCACAATCCTACACATCTAGCTTGTAGATGTTCTTCGCATGAACTCTGATCTTCTTCACCTATCCCATGGCTATGTGTCTCAGGAATTCCTTTCATTTTTTGAAGATCACATCATCACCATGGTCTTCCAAAATTGCAATGGAGAAAAGATTCTTCTTTAGACCCAGAACAAACATTACATCCTTGAGCTTGAGAGGGGAGCCTAACTCCCTCTAAAAGGTGATTGTACCAATCCTGGTTGCACTGTACCTTCTGTCATCAACCATCTTGATGTGCATCTGGAGATCCTTCTCCTCCAAATCACTGAAAAATCTTTATTCCCTGTCATATGGAATGAGGCACCATTGTCGAGGTACCGCACACTTCCCATCACTATGCTAGCCACGCAGACAATTAGAGTAAAATCAAGCTTGAACTGTGAAGCCAAAGCTTCACTCGCTACTCCTACTAAGGTCTTGTTTCTTGTCTTCTCGTGTGGACACTTTGTGGCATAGTGCATGAATTCATGATAGTGAAAGCACTTGATTCTAGACAAGTATTTCTTCTTGCCCCCTTGATTAGATTCTACTTTGGATTGGGATTTATCCCCTTTACCTTTCTTTGCCTTTCCATCCAAGGCACAATTATCCTTATCCTCGCCCTTGGATGAAATCTCGTCTCTAGTATTGGGCCTTATTTCTTCCTACACCAGGTCAGACCATAAGCGCTCCCAACTTGGTAGTTTATCCCTACCATTTACTGAACCTTGATAGTTATTCCAGCTCTTGGGAAGTCCCAAAAGGGATAGAGCTACTAAGTATTCTTCAAGGACATTAAATCTATCCCCCCAAGTTCATCACGATATTGTGTAAACCTGCTTAGATACTGTGAAATTGCATTGTTATTATGCATCTTGATACTTCAAATCTTGTCCTTGAGTGCCAGCTTCATGTGATCGCTATTATTCTCGAAAAAATTTGTCAGTGTTTTCCACATCACAAACGATGTCTCCTTTCCATGGAGATTTGACACAATATGATCCCAAACTCCCTCCAATATGATTCTCCTTGCTTTGGCCACATATTTCTTCCACTGAGAAAGATTTTGGGCATCAGATGCTTGGGGTTTTTCTACGTATGTCTTGATGTATTCTAGTAGCCCATTGTCATCCAATACAACCTCCATGCGGTCCTTCCATGCAGCAAAATTTGAGGTGCCTTCCAAGGCATACTAGAGATTGATTCCATTGAAAGTCATCTTCTTAGTCCTAAAGAAAACCTGCAACATTGATCTTCAAATTTGAACCTCCTGCAATGACAACTTCGAAATCTCAGTTCTACAGTTATTCTAGCTCTGATATAATGTAGAAATTGATGTGTAGATTCAATATTTCTCATGAAATTTACTAAATCACAAGACTTGAAGCTACTCTACTAATTTCATAAAGTTAACTCACCATCTAGAATAAGAATCGTAGTCATGCAAAAGGAAACATCACACATGCGCATATATTTATCTAGGGGAAAGAAACTGCTCAAAACCCCTTACTATCTATATTGCATTAATCAGAGAATAGATATGAAATATATATGTTTTCTCGAGCTTGAGCACACCCTGCAAGTGTACAGCCTATCCCTCCACCTGACTGACTGACTTTGGCAAAAACTTCGCCAATTTTCAATCCCTACAAACTCCTATTTCCTTATGTTGTTCCAGGCTTGGGAAATTGGCCCCTATTATTTAGGAATTTCCCACTATTGAATTTTGTAATTCCCTAGGGTCCTTCCTCTGACCACATGCACCACTTGTACACACTAGAATATGTTACAACTGGTAGTACACTGCCTCGGAATCTCCTTCTCAACTGGGTAACTCAAGTTCTCTGCATGCAACAATTATTTTGGGATGATTGATCATTTCACTGGTTGATCACTGAGTGTGGTTCAAGTTCCACTTCCACAACTTGACCTCCACTACAGTTAGAACTAGTTAAACTGACAATATCTCAAATTAATTAAAATAGATTGCTACAAATTAGCAATCAAACATACTGAACTGTACTCAATCTTCCCCAACTCGAATTAATTGAGTGGCAAATTCCATGTCACCTTAGTTATCTACCTCCAATTTTTTTGTTGAAACAGAAATTCAAATTTTCTCTAGTTTGACAAAGGAAAAGTCAAACTGAGATTTCTTTACTGCATTTTCAACAAAAAAATCTTTTGGAACCCCTCCATAAGTAAATAATGCAATCAAACATATTGAAAGGGATGTTGTGTTGGGCTTATAGTTGGTTCCACAAATTTCCAAGGAGTTGATAATTGGGTAACGAACATAATTTCTGCTCTTTCAACTTTGATCATAAACTCTTGAAAATGAATCATTTTACATGGAAATATTTTATTAACAATAAATGTTCCTTTGACTGTACAACCATTATAGCAAATATGACACTAAATGGGCAAGGGGAGGACCTATGGAATTTGATTACTTACATGTTTTCCTTTAAATACATTTTTTGGCATTGTGAGGTCAAATTTTTATATATAGATGCAGTGTCACCAGTATGTATTAGAATCTCTCCATTCAATTCATAAACCTACTTTTTATTCTCATCCAAACATGGTATATCTGCCACACAAATAAAATTTACGTCTGAGATATCACCTCCAAAGGGAATGGTTTTTGAAAGAATCAATGTAAACCAAATTATGTACTTCTTCAAATTGGAAACACTATGTACGTGCATAAACATGCATTATGCCTGATGGATAGATTTTTTAAACAAAATTTATGTACTTTTTTCATCTACTTCTGCAAATGATTCAGTGCAAACAAAGTAACAATTGATTGATGGTGACATGGGATTTTTTCTTTTTTTCCTTGCCACCATCCTTGATTAAGTGTTATAGGGAGAAGTCAGGTCTAGGTCTTAATGCAGGTGTGACAGGTGGTGTATTTTGGTTTTCGCGATAAGCCACAATGGCATCTATAAACTAAGGGAGCTTAGGTAAGTGGTGCGAGAAATGGCCATAGACCCACCAAGAAAACTCATTGATTATTGCTTTCCCACTTAGAGAGATCTTACTATGATATATAGCAAGAATTTTTTCTATGTTCGGTCTAAAACAACCTTATTGCCTCTATTTCTTCAAGTGAAGGTGCCTATATTTGTCCAAAGGTGAGATCTACAACGATGATGGAGTGGGTATAAGCCGTGAATATTTCTTGTCTAATGGATGTAGAAATGTGAAGATGTCGAAAGGGGTGAGGGGTATGAGAGGCTCTTTATAACACCAACAAAGGTCAGTGAAACTAGGAATGTTTTTTTTTTTTTGTAAACAACGAATCACAATGAATAAATGTGCTATATCTCACAAATGCAACATATTTTTACCTTAGTTAACATATATTAATATAACTAACCTAAGCATACAATGACAAAAATCAAGTGTTATCTCACCTTAATTGGTGTCATCAATTCTAAATGCTTCTCCCAACTTGAATCACTTGCCTTCTTGTTAAATTAATATCTACACAAGATTAGAAAATTGGAATTCAATCAAAAGTGCCATTTCATTTCGGGTTTTATAAAACCTAGAATTAGTAGGTACTGGAATGTACAAATTATATTCCTTCCTAGAGAAATCAAGCTCACAAAGCCTCCAATGTATTAGATACAAAAGTTCTTTGTTGTTTAATATAAAATTGTAAATGATTTTAATTCTTCTAGTATTTTTTTTAGGGTATCAAATAAATATAAATTGAACATGTAAGCAATGGGAAACATCATAAGATCATAACTACATGTATTCCTCATATTGCTACTCATGACATCAACCTTGTTCCATCTTCTAACTAGATAGTGACAAATAAAAACAAATAATACACCTTTGAATTACCATTGCTCATACCTTCTTCCATTCGTGGCAATATGTTCTTGCCAATTTGAATAACTTTGTATGTTGGAATTACTAGGTTGTACAACAACTCCCTTTAAAATATAGAAGAAATGCCAAGTCAGTTCAAAGTTCTACCACTCATATGATAGAGAATGAAAGAGGTTAAATGAATGATAGGTTGAACAACCATTAATGTTATGTACATAAGACAAAATATTAGCAACCTTCTATGAAAATGAAGCTTCCAAACAAATTTGAAATGGATCAGTAAAGTGTGGATGGAAGCTTAGTGCATATGTCAGAAAATTTTCAAATGGGTTAGGTAGCTGGTCATATTGGACCAATGCACTCACAAATGTTGGTTCATGTTGAAGATATCCTCTAGAAGGCAAAGTAATCTGATAAGATATAGCCATCAAATGGCATTGAAAGATCAAAAGCTCTTAATAGACATAATTTGAATTTTGAGATTCTTCTTCACATTCTAGTAATGTAGATTGTGAATTTTTAACATTTAATTGCTCAATATGACAACAAATGACATCTAAAAAATGAAAAATGAAAACAGAAAACAAATATGAAATCAAACAAAAAAAATGAATGAAAAATAATGAAATCAACTCATAATTTACACTATTATTACAATTAATGTTACACCACAATTGGGGTTGATTTGAAACAATTTCCTTCTCACAAGCACTAGCCAAAATAATACAATTAGAATTATCATCGACAACATCTTGTGAAAGAGGGAAAAGGTGAGGAATATGAATAGGAGTGAGAACTTGATCATCATAAGAATCATAAGTTTCCACGGATTCTTGAATGATGAAATCATGAAAATGATTAATTGTTTGAAAATGAGAATCTATTGGAACAAATTATGAATTGGAGTTTTCTTCATTCTTAAATATGATTTGACTTTGATAATGAGGATTTAATGGCTAGAAATATAAATCAACATCCTCAATGTCAAAGTAATCATCATAAACAACTTCATGGCATTCACTAGAATTCTCTTCATTCTCATACGATGCATCAAAACAAGGAGTACTGAACACATTTTCATTTGTGTCGGAAGAATAATCAATAATTGTTTCTCTACCTTGATAAAAGCTAATTGGCAATTCATTTATATGAGTCTTTCTATTTTCTGGAACAACATTAATGCAAAGAGGGGATGAATTACCATCAGTAAAAATATAAGGATAAAGGGAGAAATGAGAGTTTAAAGAAATGAACCCAAAAATATGTCTATTTGTAGACTCTTGTGTGTTTTCTCCATTACAAATTTCAGATTCCTGATCATTCATTTGGCTACTTATGCTTTCTTGAAGATTGTTGCCTTGAAGATTGTTGCTTCGCTGCCTTGCTTTTTGTATTTAATCAACATGATCATATTTAGAAATTTTTGCAGTTGATTGTACATTATTGTAATCTTCAATTTCTGCTTCTACCTGCTGATTTATTAACTGATTTTTTGAATTTAGTTCATGTTGATTTTTATATTTTTAGGTAATTAGTTCTTCAAATAGGTTGTTGGTATCTTCTTGCAGTTGATTACACAAATTTTCCAAACTTTGTGATTTTTATTCATTAACATGTGGGAGTGCATCAAAATCATTATTAATACTATAAAAAGTATGCAGCAAATGAAGGAATTTATCATACATGGTCGAGGCAACTTCATCATGATTAGTATGCACCTCCATATCAAAATTTTCAATCATGTTAATAGAAGACAAAGAAGATTCATCAAATATTGCACTTGTTTCTTATGGACTAAGAATGCAAGGAAAAGAACAAACATATTCAAATCATTCTGTCAATTCAATATCTGAAGGTTTATCCTCAAATTTGAAACTTACGCAATTTAATCAAATCTAACGGTAAAATCTATGAAAGATTCATTTTCAAACTTTCATAAATCTTCAAGTTCATCATATACCTGTTCATAATCATAAAAATCAAATTCATAAAGTAAATTTGTGATAAATTGATCCCAACTATGAATATAGGCAACTAGAAGAAATTGACACCATCTTCTGGCTTTTCCTGAGAATGTAAGAGTATAAATCCCGCATAAAATACCTTTATCAATATAAAAAGTAGAATTTGTAAAATCTTGAAAAAAATGTAAGGCATGATAAAATGCAGAAGCATTATTGTTACTGTTAAATTTTACCTTTGACAAGTGTCTTACTATTTCCAGTGGAGTATTGGTGGATGCATGTCCAGGGATACAACTTCAAATGGAAGGTTTGGGAGGAGCCATTATGATTAAGTAAAATTTAAAATACAAAAACTACAAAAGACAACAAGTTGCCATGTCCTACTTCTAGCACCAAAAATGTCAATGGTCAAAAATGACCTCATGAACATGTAAGGGAGACCACCCAACTAAAGCACCAAATAAGCTCTTACAAGTTTGATTTATTAGTTCTGACTAGTTCAATTAGGCCTAGTTACCTTCTCTCCTTCTTTGTTGGCTTATAATATGTCTATTATTTTCCAATATAAAAAAAGAAATTAGATCTGCCCTCTTACAGAGCTCTTGTAAAAAAGTGATCCTTAAGATGAATTAATGGCTCAGCCAAGCCATTCTAAAGTTTACCCCTGTGTAAGAGGACTTCTAGAATGCAATAATTAAAATTAAATGTAGACCTACTTTAGTACGCAAGTAACAAAAAATAAATCATAAATCTTCTCGATTGAAAGAAGGATTATTCCCCCTCTCAACCAAGAGTGAGGTAAAAGAGTGAGGTAAAAGGAGACTTGGACCAACTTTGAATTTGGAATAAAAATGAAGCCAATTAGTCAAGGAAATAGTTCCTAGACTTATTACTAGTTTAAGCAAGTATATGTATTCAACTATTTAATGAATAGTCATTTGTACACATATATCCAAATTCAAATAAAATGAATTCAAACTAAAAAAAATCTAATTGCATTAAAGAAATAATTCTCATAAAACAGTCATTATTAAAACCAAGATAAGTTGTACATGAATTTTATAAATAGTTAACAAGTATGTCGTGTTTATATATCCAAAATTGTTATTAAAATTGATAACAATTAGATTTATAATTAAAAGATAGCTTTTAAATGATTTAAACAAGCATATAATTAAATGAATTTACAATCGTGAAAAACCTAAAAAAAACGCATACTTATCTGGATCAATAATTGCATCGAATTTTATTAAATGCAAACCATCAATCATCCTCTATCTCTGGCAATATTGTACAAGAATTAAAGATCTAATCAAAGCCTTTGAGTGCATGAAATTTTCATAAAATTTCATGATAGCATGAAATATTTAGAGTTAAAATTCATTTCTTTTAATCTCTTCAAGTCTGGTCCAAACTAACTAATTCTATACAAAAAATTTGCCCCCTATAGTAGTGCAAAAATTCCTTCCTTTGCAGAGAGTTTCTTGCCCAAGTTTTAGATTTGGAACCCCCTTGCCCAAGTTTTAGATCCGGAACCTCTTTCTGCTTCTCAAAATTGTTATTTAATTACAAAAATGAAAACTAAAAATGGGGAACTGTTGAATTTTTTGTTGTCAATCCTACATATTCTTCCCTACTGGTTTCTTCTCATTGCTCCATATCTTCTTTGCTTCATCTCCTCAACTAAAAAACCCAATAAAAAATAAACTAAATTGCAAATCAAAATCAAAATCACAAAATCTCAGAAAACAAACTTCTCCAATCAAAATTCAATTAAATAAATAAAAAAAAAAAATCATATCTTCTCATTGATCCCTATAAAAATCTTTTTGGGCAAAGAGGACAGAATTGAACGCATTTGCAATCAACATAAGCTTTGGGCAAATGAAAATCCAAAAAACAGAACTCAGGAAATTAGTTTTGAAAATGCAAAAAATAGAACTCAGGAAATTAGTTTTGATTGCTAATACAAAGCTTAATTTTATGATAACTTTTAGGCTCAATTAATTACCAAATCTATTCATGCAATCACTTCAAAAATATTCTTCATGATTTTATCTTTCTAATTAATCGTCTTGGGCCTCATTTGGCCAATTAAAACTCAACTTATAAGTCTCCAAAGTTAAAGTGTCAAAACTCTTACCATTCTTGAAAAATGTATCCTTAACTTAATTTTAATTGAAAATCTTAATTAAAATTAATATAAATAATGGTAATTAATTATATTTTTAATTAGAAATAATTAATTATTATGAATTATAATAAATTAATTAAAATAAAATTATATACACAAAATAAAAAATTAATTAATTTAAAAGTATATACAAAATTTAAATTATATTAAAAAATAATGAATATTATATTATAAGATTATATTTAAACAAATTTGGAAAAAAATATTAAAATAATTATCGGCAAATCCATTCATTTGGCGCTTTCGCCAGTATTTGAATGTTAGAGGTTTAAGTGTTAACCCAACCCAGTGTTTGAATGATAGAGGTGTAAGTGTTAGATGAGTGAGGTTTAAGTGGATAGGTGAGTATTAGATGCCCGAGTGAGTGTTTGAACGTTACATGTGTGAAGTAAAATGATGAGTTGAGGGATAAAAAATACTCGTGTTAGATGCCTAAGCTTTAAATGGATAAACAATACTAATGTTTGAACGTTAAATGTGTAAGCTTTAAATAAATAAATAAATAAGCAATACCCGTAATCTTGAGGACACCTGCTACATGAATAAACTTTTGATGGATGGACGAGCAATACTCATAATCTTGAGGAAACCAACCCATTAGGAAGCTCAATGATTTTAAAAATGATAATAAATAAGATGATTTTAAATCCAATTTTTAATGTTTAATGTTTAAAGTTTATTATTTATAAAAATTTAATCTAATGGGGTAGATCTCATTTAAGGTAAATATACATGTAATGTTTGATATTTAGTATTTTTTAAAATATAAAAAGGTGGATAATAATAATAATATTATTATGTATAAATATAATAGAAATTTAAAATAAATAAAAAAATTTAAACACACCCAAAAAATTATGGTAAATAGATAAAAATATAAATAACCTATAGGTATGTAATATAATAAAACCTCTTTAGATATGAAAAATAAATAAAAATATAAATAAAATTAAAGGTATGGTAAATAAACAAAACCTCTTTTATATTTACTCCATAAACCTTTTTATATTTATGAAAACTCAAAAAAGAAGTTTTATTTAGCTAAACCTATGGGCCAAATACCATGGTACAAATATTATTAATACAATGGGCCAAATACCATATTTATAAAAAAATATGGTAAATAAATAAATATAAAAAAGGCATAAAGAGGTATGGTAAATAAATAACAAAAATATCAAATAGGGTTAGAAATCAACATCCAATTATATATCAAGCCTATGGGCCAAATGCCATGGTAAATAAAAGAGATATGATAAATATATAAAAAATAAATAAACCAAAAGTATGGTAAACAAATAAAACTTCTTTTTATATTTACTCCATAAACCTCTTTATACCTTTTTTTCTTGTAAGTGTAGGTAGTGCCTTCATTTTCTATTTATAGTGACCAATGAGACCAGATACATCGTTTTGGTGGCTTCAACCTGCCCGAAGGGAAACCAGGTCTGTTGGCCACCTAAGTTTGCTTTAAGCATTCCAAAACCAAATTTAACAAGTCTTTCCATCCGGGCAATGTGCACTAAACAGTTAAAAATACTTAGTAAGCTATGAGAAAGCATAAAACAACAAAAGCAAGAAAGTTCACTAAAAACATAAGAGACAATGAAGGATCATTCCTTTCGATCACCAACATTCGGATCAGAGGGGGTATCCATGGGTTTTGCCTGGTTTGAGTCGTCTAAGCCATCTGAGTCAACTTCTGTTGCATCTTCTCCAGCTTGTTATTCTGCATCATCATGATTACCTGAAAATTTATCATTTCTTTTTGCAGGTTTGGCATACCTTGTGCAATTTCAGCCATTTCCCCCTCCACCTGCTCCAGAGCCTTCACAAGAAGGCGTTTTAACACCCAGTAGATGTGAAGAGTTTATCGGTATAGCATCACCCTTCCTCGAGTATTTCCCAGATCTCTGATAACTTCTGCCCACTCTTCTATCTCAGAATCAGACTGTTCCTCCATCACATTAGCTTCCATTTCTTGAATAACCTGACGAATATCATAATCCATGCCTTCCCTACAAGCTCTGGCAACATCCTGGACTACTGTCAAAGTAGATCTTCTCCCTCTGCGTTGGCTATCCGATGCAGCGGTTGGCCGATCCTCTTGATTCCTTTGTCTCGGGCGACCTCTGCCTCCACACCCCCTACCACGGCCCAGGCGCGCCATCCTTCTTTTTACCTTTTCCTGTTGACAATTTTCATTCACAGAGGTCAGAGTTTGAAGTTTAACATAATTGTCTTCCTCTTCAATTTTCTTGATGTTTATCCCTCCTCTCCTGCTACAGTCACCTCCATTTGTTTGGGTGTTGCAATGCTTGTCTTTTTCGGGATGCAAGAAATTAAGAAGGCCTTCAGTCATACGAATCAATTGCTGGGCTAGGTGCATGGTTTTTATGTTACTCCCATCTTCCTCACTCTTATCCTTCGTTGTGGGTTGGGTGATTCGGCCCTCCATGTTTCTTCCCAAACTATCAGCTTGCGACATTTTATCCACCTGTTTAGAACCCTTCCCTAGTTCTGTCCCATTTCACCATCACAATGCATTGCTGAGTAAAAGGCAGCTTCACGCCAGCCCTTTTCTTCCTTAGAGGCTTCAAATATTTTGGTTTCATCCATTATACCATTCATGACAGAGAAAATGACTGAGGGGGACCAGAATTAACATACCCGTAATCGCTAGTTTCCTTGGATGCTCCTTCTGTTTACGTTGTGCTCTGCTTCTCTTCCTCCCAGCGTAGCTTGCACTTCCTTCTACCCTTCGCCACCTTCATATGATATAATACATATGTCCCTCTCCCTCTTCCACTACCGCCGCCACTACTGCTTATCGCTTTCACTCCACCTCCCCCATTCCAGTTTCTTGAGATGTGCGTTGACATGCAGTACACTTCCTTGGCTGAAAGGATGGCGTCACATATAGGAATTAGTTCCTTTGTCCAGCCATAATCATAATTCTTCCTACCGCCCTCACCTGCTTTTCTCCACACCCCGATTGGGGGCCATCTGTCTCTATTGTCTTTGGATCGTGTCTTCATGATTATTGTGGTTTAAAATCATTCTAAGCGGCTCTAATTCAGATTCCTTTGAATGTGAGGTCCATATGCTATCCAGTTTCCTTCCTTGTTTCTCTCTTCCCCAGTTTGCAAGAAAATCCGCTGCTCTGTTACCCTCTCTTCTAACATGCTTAATGATCATGTACTCAAATCTTTTAAAGATAATTTTCAACTCTTGAATTAAGCTATCCGTTCTCCAACTTTGAGTAACTTTGTCCCATGAGGTCCCATTATTAAGTTTTTTGATTACGTGTATTACCATTTGGGAGTCCCCTTCCACTTCCAAGTTGTTGTATCCGTTTCTGATTGCTATCTTCAGTCCTTGACATACTGCCATCAATTCGGCTTCATTGTTGCTCATGATACCACCGTTGTCTGAGTAAATCCATTTTGTTCTGCCTTGGTCATTCTGAAAAAGGCCTCCAATCCCTGCCGGGTCTGGATTTCCTTTGGATGCTCCATCGAAATTTAGCTTTATGAATCCTATCGAGGGACGAGAGAAGTGCATGGTATTGTTATATCCCATATTGGGTTTTTTCCACATCTGTGGAGCCACCATCCCTTGATGCAGGTTTAGCTTCCTTAAAATTTGATCTTCTTCTGGCGTTGTTTCCTAATCTTCTACGTTTCAGGTATCCGCTAAGATGGTCTCTCGAATATGACTCAAGGTTTTTCTCCAGATTTGTTTTTTTGTCATCTCTTTGTTTTGGAAGGTTCTTCAATTTCTTTCTTTCCAAATCATCCACATATTCATCCCTACTACTAGACTCCAGGCTCGTCTTACCACCGGGCTTGTGAATTGGCCACTTCCCCATAGTTTAATTGTGTTTCTAATACTCTGTTGATCTTTGTGTGTCCTTCCAAAGAGTTTCCTAACCTCTTCCCATTGTTGTTGAGCTCCATTACATGAGTTCAGGAGATTTTCATGCATTTCCTGTTCTTGTTTGCATAGATTACATTTGGGGGGGCCATGTATCCCTCGCTTTTGGAGTTGGTCCCAGGTCAGAATGCGACCTTTGCATACCAGCCATAGGAAGTGGGCCACTTTTGGCCACCAATTACTGGTCCATATTTGTTTCCAATTAACTGCCATATCATCTGGTTCTCTTGGAGTAAGGAGGTGATATACCTCTTTAATCGTGAAATTTCCTTTTATTGTGTAACCCCATCGTAGTATGTCTGGTCCTGGTCTTATAGGTATTTTCCTTGTATGCAATTCCTTTTGATATATTTCTCTTTGTTCTCTATCAACTTGGTTCATCCATTCGTCTGGATTCTTCTAGATTCTCCATACTTCGTCTTGACCCCCCTCCTCGCAAAAGTCCCTTACAAAGTTCATTCCTTCCTCATCTGCCTTTTGACATATATCGCTTAAAGCTTGAAGTCCATTCAGTCTTTCTCTTTGTTGCTAGGCTTCTTCCCAGAACTTGGCAGAGCTGCCATTCCTGATTTCCCAAAAAGTGTGTTTGGTTATTATTTCCTTGTTTTGACTGGCCAGATTCCATATTGTAGACCCTTTCGGGGTCTCCCTAATTCTTAAGATCTCCTCTGGTTTTGTTGGCATATTATATTTTTTTGTCCATATTCTTTTACATATGTCGTTTCCTCCATTCATCCAGTGCCACCAAAGTTTAGCCCCCATTACTTGATTTAGTAAGTAAGGATCTCTGAGGCCTAACCCACCCTTAGTCTTGCTTTTCACCAAGTCCTTCCAAGATACCAGTGACCATTTCCTTTGTTCCTTCGATCCTCCCCAAATGATTTTTTTTAAAAACTCTACCATCTTTTCACACACTCCTTTAGGGGCCTCCATTGCCGATAGTTGGTATATTGGGATCGATTGAAGGTCTGCCTTAACTAAAACAGCTCTGCCAGCAATGTTCAAAGTTCTGAAGGACAAGTTGGCTAGTTTTCTAGCAATTTTCTCAATGGTTTGTTGCCAATTCGACAGCCTTAGAGGATTCAAGGCTAACAGAGTTCCTAGATATCTTGTGGGAAGCTCTCCTGATCGAAATCCTAGTGTTCTTGTTAAAAAATTCTTGATGTTTCCAACTGTGTTGAAAAAATAAGTGCAGGACTTATCTTTATTAATTTGTGTGCCTGAAGCTGTCATAAAGAGTTCTCGAATTTCTTTAATTCTTCGAGCCTCTCTGAGAGACACAACAGAAAATAGCATAATGTCATCTACGAATTACTGGTGAGTAATAGGAAGGTTATTGCCCCATATTTGGATTCCTTTAAGCTTTCTTTCCCTTACTTATTTTTTGATGTATCTTCCTAAGCCCTCTACTGCTATAATGAACAAGAAAGGGGACAATGGATCACCCTATTGGAGTCCTCTGGACGCTTTAAAAGGTTGGGAAGGGCTAAAATTCACTAGGATGGAGAAATTGGTTGAGGAGATCATAGCGAAGATCCACTCGGTCCATCTATTGCAAAAACCGAAGGCCCTTAAAATTGCTTTCAAATAGTTCCAATTCAAATGGCCATAAGCTTTGGAGAGGTCCAGTTTAATCATCATACCTGCTTCCTTTTTTATTTTCAGAGAATGCACTACTTCTTGGGAGACCACCAGTCCATCCAGGATTTGTCAGCCCTCTACGAAACCTATTTGTTCTGGGGAGATAATACTAGATAAAATAGGCTTAAGTCTTTTTGCCATTAGAGTAGCTATTATCTTATATATAACATTACAAAGGGCAATGGGTCTAAAGCCCTGGGGTACTTCAGACTTAGTTTCTTTAGGAAGCAGAGATAAGAGGGTTGAGTTTAAGCCTTTACTTACCTTCTAGTTTCTTATTGATTCTTCCACCACGTCCAGGATGTCTTAACCCAAGAAGTTCCATCCTGCTTGATAGTGTTGAGATTGCAACAAGATGATGGAGCTTAGTGAAAAGAGTCGCCTTCACTAAGTGGGTCCACAGGCTATATTTGGCGCAAGTCTATTTTTAGATTATGTCTATTTTTAGACATATGGATCATGTCTATGGATTGCAGGTTGCTGTTTATGGAT